>JANHFX010006277.1:44289-58025 GCA_027560015.1 Chloroceryle amazona
GCACAAGGGATGAGGAGTGCGGGGGTTTTCAGATCATCGCACGCTGTTTCTGCTGCTCCCTCCTCCCTCATACTCTATCCCTGCTCCAGTGAGGGGTCCCTCCCATGGGAGACGGTCATCCATAGAATTCTCCAGTATGAGTCCTTCTCATGAGCTACAGTTCTTCATGAACCCCATGGGTCCCTTCCATGGGTGTAGTCTTCAGGAACAGACCCAAAGTGGGTTCCCTTATGGGGTCATAATTCCTGCCAGCAAACCAGTTCCAGCATGGTCTTCTCTCTCTCCACTGGTCCCCATGTCCTGCCGGGAGTGTGCTCCACAGGGTCACAGCCTTCCTTGGGCATTCACCTGTTCTGGTGTGGGATCCTTCAAGAACTGCAGGTGGATATCTGCTCCACCATTAACCTCCAATGGGCTTCAGGGGTACAGCCTGCCTCACCATGGTCTTCACTGGGGCTGTATTGGAATCTCTGCTTTGGGACCTGGAACACCTTCTTCCACTCCTTCACTGACCTTGGTGTCTGCAGAGTTGTTTCTCTCATGCATTGTCACTCCTCCTTTCCACCTGCAATTGTTTGGTTTTTTTACCCCTTCCTGTATATGCTATATAGCAATAGAGTTTCTAGTACCATCACTGATGGGCTTGACCTTGGAGAGTGGCAGAGTGTTTTTGAGTTTTCACCATGCTGAATGTTCAGGTGATGCCTGCTCTTTTAGGTGCTTAAAAAAATGCAGCTATTTCTGGATAGGGCATTAAAACAGGTTGATATATTCATGAGCAGAGTAATATATTTCAGAAGAGCTGGACGAACTTGAAATATGATACAAAAATTATTTACTGAAATCATGAAGCCTTGGACATGGAAGGATAGAGAGTGTTGTCTCCCCAGATACTCTGCTGAGAATAATTGGCGTTTGTTTTGCTCTAGAGTATCTGACACAAGTGGCTCAGATAAAATTAGTAAACTAACTTGGATCACTGATCAGTCTGACAGTTTGTGCATTAAGGAAGAAACAACCCTGAACAATAGGAAGTGGAATGTTCTTATATTTTGAGTTAATCTTGTTGAACTAATCTTGTTCTTCAGCGTGTGGTAGCGAGAACGATTTATAGAAATGTGCTTTGAGAAGGTTGGTTTTATGACTAGCTCTAGAAATCTTAATTCCTTTAGTACACCTAAAGCAGAAAGCTTTATAAGATGAACGGTGATTGAGTTTTTGCTTGCTATAGCCTGTTAGTAAGGTTTTGGCGAGAGCATTATAAACATCAGTTTTGAAAATCATGGCTTACCTCTCTTTTCAGAAGGGAAAGCACATTCTTCCTTCTAGAAATAAAAATTGGAGGCATTATGTTCTATGTAGAATACTCTGTATGTAAAAAAACATGATGGGAAATTTCCAGTGGCAGATGACATTTAGTTCAGAAACATACATTGAATTAGAATCATGAGCAAATCACTCTAATGTATACTAGATTTTCCTTTCACACTGTGTATCTTTTTGTAAAATTAGTGGTATGTATACTGTAAATGCATATTGTATTTCTGGGAAAACACACTTGTCTGTGACTTTTACGGAAAACATGTAAATAGATCTTTTAGGAAAATACTATGACACATTTTAATATTTGAATGTGTTTTAGGTGTATTTTAAGAGAACTAAAAAGTTTGTGGTTGGTTTGTTTTTTTGTTTTTTTTAACTTTATAGCATTGCTGATGCATGGGAAAGTGATATTGGAGTTCATCCTTTGATGTTTCCATCAGAAACGTGTTTGGAATTACTGCTGATCCTGGGTTTGAGTACCACCTCTTTGCCACCTTCACTTCAATACATGAACTCCTTTCAGGTGAGGAACAGCTGTTGTTTCAGTATAAAGGTGTTAACTTCTAGGAAAAAGAGAGATCCCTGGGGCCTATAAACCCTGCCAGAGTAAAGGCTTATCTTCTGTAGTTGCATGACTTTCCATTATGTTAAATATAGCAATGGAGAATTTCTTGTAGTGCTTAGTTTCTTTCAATTGTATTAAATGTAGACCAAGGCAGGAAATGTCTTTGGATTTTTAAACAGTGAATCACTGTTGAAATTAAATCTGTTGTTTAAAGACATTTCATCAAACTTAGACTGGAGTATCTAGAGTCATTAGATAAAATCTTCTTGGCTTCAAAAAGAAAATAATAAAACCAAAATTCTCATCTAAAAATATTTCCAGTGCTGAAAACCTGTGAAATAAGGAGTGAAGTATTCACAGTTTTGTCTGCTGTTCTGCTGGATGTTCCTGCTGAAGTTCTCAGCAGTCATAGAAATTTTCCTAGGAAAACCTAGTTGCAGGCATGTTGAACTGGGATTTGTATTTATCATGTGTCTGAACACGTACTATTTTTACAAGTTGAATACACAGAGATCTCACTTTGTGGTGATACATACAACTCATACATGGTGATACATACCAGTTCAACTTTTTTATGATGCTTCTGTCTTCCTTTGTAATTACAGTCCATCAGTTGTGTATTGATGCAAATCTGAAGTAACCAGCTGTTGATCAGTAAGCATATCTGAATCTGTGTCTGTTCTGACAGCTGCAGAAGAATCACCGTCGTAGTGGAACTGACTGTTCTGAACAGCTTATAGCACAAAATCCATTAGCTTCTATTTGTCCATATTCCCAGTTTGTAGTTAGGAACACTAATTAAATGTGTCTTACTGAAAAATAATCTTTGTAGAATTGTGGATCCAGAAAGAACATGGTCATAAGCCAAAATGAAGTCATTTTAGTACAGTTACACTGATATACAACTGCTGAAAACATATCTATATGTTAAGAAATAGGTATACACATGCATTGTTCGCTCTCTGTCTTGTGAGCTTGGACACAGGGGATCCGTGTACAGTGAACTCTCGGGTATGGCAGCAGCCATTGATTGTTTCAACATGATATTTTTATACCCAAGGTCAGAATTGTTAATGGGTTGTAAAGTCAAAGGCCATAAAATTGAAGAATCTCCTGAATGCCAGCAGAGTCAGATCGAATAAAATCGCAGTTTGAGATGTCCAGTACTAGTTACCCATACAGGTGAATGGTCCATGTTTCCAATTAAGATGTGAACATTTTGGTTGCCTAATTCAGGAGGATGTATTTCTTGTCCATTACATTGCCTGTAATCTGTGGGAAAGCCTTCTCTGCTCTACCCATGATAGGTTAAATAGGAGTCTCATCTTGCATGCTGAGGCTCTATGTCCTTTCGTGTTTCTCTGTGTATTCAGTCCCAGGTTGTGCATTTAGCAATTCCTTTGATTTGTATATCTGGGTAGAGATAGGAAGCGATAAGTGGCTGTCAAATGCTGCAGAAACAAATCAGTAAACTCAGACTTTTTTTTTTACCTCAAAGTACACAAAACACAAGACTTTTTGTTTTCCTTGTCAGACTCTCCATGATTGTGCTTGATTTCTCCTGGGTCATTTTAGCTTCATGAAGCTGCCTCTGGAAGTGAACCATCACCCTACAGACCTGCCATACAGCCTGAAAGCAAGTCACATGTAGGGTTATGTCAGCCATGGGGCGGGAAGGGGCATCCCCTGGATACCCTCTGTTCGTGGCCTTTCAAACTCAAATTTCAGTGGAACTGCTGAAAGCAATTGTCACAGCGCATTGCTGAACTAAAGTACTGTGGGGCATGCCCTCTTCCAGGACTGACCTGTGCAGATCTTAGTTTGCCTGTCTGTGTGCCAAAGTAGGTGATGTTACAATGTCCTGTCCTGGTTGCAAACGTGATTTCAGGCTGCAGATATTATATTTTGAGCTGATTCCCAATGTCTGTGTTTTCACAGCAAGACAAAAGGCAAAATTTCATAGTTTTTGAAAAGCCCAAGTTCTGAATGCTCCTCTGCTAAGATAATGTATTCTGCCAAGTGGGAGGAAGTGAAAATGGCTATTATGATAAACTTAGGGCTCCGACTTTCACTCTTCTTGACAGACAATCAATATTATCAAGGGTGTGTCC
Source organism: Chloroceryle amazona (assembly GCA_027560015.1). Lineage (NCBI taxonomy): Eukaryota > Metazoa > Chordata > Aves > Coraciiformes > Cerylidae > Chloroceryle > Chloroceryle amazona. Next base: position 48,289 of record JANHFX010006277.1, read on the forward strand.
TGTAGTGCAATCACGATTCAGCAAAATATTACTTTCTATATTTTTATACTTGCGAACCTTGTTTGGATCTCAGTTTGTGAATCCAAGAAGCAGAAAAAAAAGTTCACCTGAACTTTTCACTGATGCTTTACAATGGGCTGTCAGCCCTATCAGGTTTTTCTGGCTTACTTCTTTGTACTCATGTTCACTTTCTATACTGCAAATATTAGAATTACATGTTCTAGTTTTTCTGTATTTTTCTTGAAAAAAAAGTTGTCAAGATCTGCAGAGAATTTGAATAATGATATTAAATTGTGCTGTTGCTGAGCTGACAATCCCTCTGCATCTAAAACAGTGAAAATTGAGAGTTAAACAGGGAATAATAAAAGGGTGCTAATTGAAAACTGGTATTTCATGTGTCTTAATGGAGAAATGACAAAAACTAGTTTGTTTGTTTTTTTTTTTTTTTGTAGTAGACCTAGACCTGGCAGTAGTCTAGAAAAAATCCCTACAAGTCTATATTACAATAATCCTTGTATTTGAACTGAAAATAGTGCAGTTTCCTGTTTTCCACACGTGGCAGTCTTGTTCAACAGGAGGCCTAGCTCTTGCAGCTGGATGCTGGCATCTGAATGATGGAAGAGTTAGAAGGGAAATAACCTCAGAAAGTGCCAGAGTTTCCTCCTTTCATAAGTGTTCTCACTGTTGGACACATGATGTGTAGGTAGAGGGACCACTGGTTTCCACTGATGCTTTTCTTTATGTTTTGATATGGTGTTTGAAAATGCATCTAACAGGCAGCTGTGTATGTAGTGATCTGAAAGTTAGTTTAACTCCTGATATCATGTCAACACAGCTTTAAAATTCCAATTGTTTTTAATAGGTAGCCTAAAATTATCTCAGCCACACCTCTGTGTTGTTTGAGACTGTATTTATGCTCTGTCTATTATATTACAGTATTGCAGTGTTCACAAGCCAAAATCTGAGCTGGTATACATATGCACTGGGCAATGTTTAGGTTGTAAAAAGCACATGAAGGAAATGTGCTTACTTGCTAATCATCTCTGTAATAAACTCTGTTCTGCTTTGTGCTCTAGAAGTGCTCTCTGAAACTAGCTGAGCAGACTGTGTGTGCTAAGACATAAATTACATTTTATTTTCCAGTGGTGTGCTACTGCTTAGTAACATATTTGAAATCAGTTTTCTATTCTGCTTCGACCCTGTGAAGATCTTTCAGTGTGATTTATGTCCCTTGAGGAGCCTAGAAGAGAGAAGCAGAATTAGGCTATGTTATATAACTCTCTGATGAGTTTAAGGTGCTAACTGAAGCCAGCTTTTGAGCTTCCCAGGCAGTGGATCCTAACTACTTAGATTGTCTTTGGCTCATCTTTCATTTAACCTGTGCAGTTACATTGATATTGTTCTGGTGGGCAGAGATAAATCTTAGGAAGCTTGGGCATGGAAATTCTAAGGGTCTAAAGTGAATAGCATAATTCTTGCTGGTTGGTGACTGCCCCTGGGTTTACTGGAGAATGTGGATTTGCAGCCCTGACTTGTACCTTCCCAGGCTTCTAATCTCTCACCCATACTAAGGAGGTCTCATGTCAAGGGAATAGTACTGACTGAAGCACTTGATATTTCTCCTGGAGCAATGCAGAAAGCAATAAGAAGTCAAAAATAAGTTTGCTGCTAGAAGAGATTAAAATACTTTTTGGCTTGCTTTTGCTCTGAGCATTGTTTTGCCCCTCTCTCTTTGGGTCCTTCACACTGTACAGAAAGCTGTGTTCCCTTATTACCCTGTCTGGCTGTCCACTCACCTCATCTGTCAGCCCTTTGCTTTAGGAACGGTTGGGCTTGACTTGGTGTGTTATTCTTAATACTTGCAAGCAGTTGTAGCTAGCACCCACTTGAGTTATAGTGTACTTTATCACTGAACCATTCAGCTGCTACTCCCTCAGCACAGTCTGGGAGGATGTGTTGGTACTTTAGAGCCTACAGCATAGAACAGTTAACACAGGGAGATGCTTTAAAGTGACAAGTAATCTCTGCTGTGTTTTGCTAACCTTATCTTTCTCTGAACTCAAGCACAGTGAACAGAAAATGTCCTGGTTATTGAATTCTTATGATGATATATGGGTCTGTTCAGGACATTCTCTCTCACTGCTGTTATTGTGGGAAACCAGGCATTTTACTTCCCATATCAAGGCACTATTCATAAGGAGAGAGACTGTAACAAGAATTCTCAAAGTTAAATAGATAACAGTTTTATTTTTACTTTCACAGTTGCATGAAATTGAAAGAAGATTGTGATAAGAACTGCCAAGCAGTTTCAAAATTTCCTTTGAAATAGCCCTTGATATTCTTGGGTGCTGCACCCAATGCCACTGGTAGCTTACCATCACACTGTCTGCTTTGGGTAAGAGAAGCAGAGCCAGCGTTTAAGAACAAACAAAAAGTGTTCATTCTGTTGTTGCATCAGTCATTCCTGGAGGTGTCTCTGTAAAAAAAACTCATTTGCGGTTACGTTGCTTCCAAAAAAAAGAGAAAGAAGAAAGTTTGTCATAGAGCAGCCTGTCAAGTTCTCTGTCATTTAAAGTCCTCGCATAAAGTGCAGAAAAATTCCTAAAAGTGACAGGTTTAGAGATATAAAATAGCAAGTTGCTCAGAAAAAGTAAGGCTGAATAACTGCAGAATTCATTATAGTTTAATAGCTCTAGTATATGAGTATCCAAAGTCCTTAACAGACTCATGGAAGGCAAAATACAAAATTATTGCTGTCTCACAAGTCTACACGTGGTCTGAACTTAAGTGTGCCTTGATACACTCACTGTTTTATTTTGATACTTTATGTGTGTGTATATATATGTATAAAGCACTTTCAAATTTGTTCTATCACAAAAAGATGTTAGTTGAAGATAGAGGATACTTGCAGATGGACCTGTGTTTCCTGACAGTCCTTTTTGAAGCAAACAGCTGAGTAAAATTTATAAAAATCTGCTCAGCTCCTCCTTTTGTTCTGTTCTGGACATTTGGAGCTGGGGAAGTTGCACAGATTCTTTTAAGTTGGACTTCACTCCTTTGGGCTGTCAAACAGCAGCAAAGACAAGACAAGGAGCTATTCTGGTTCAAATTTTTTTGGGAAATGGTGATATAAGAAATGGAAATATGAAAAGGTAAGGAATGGCTTTCAAAATATGGTGTCTATTATTTACCTACTCAGACGGGAAAAGTAAAAAATGGTCCATTTATACAGTAAAATAGCTTAGTATCTCTTAAAGCATTTTTTTAAATTATGCTCTGTAGTAATTGCTTACTGAGGATCTCCCACAAAATGAATTATAGATTTGAATATGTATATTCTGTCATATTTTGCAATGGATGAGTTCCCAAATACCATAGGACTTTTTGTGACAATTAGGGTTTTTAAGAATACTTCTCTGAAGCTTGTGGACTCCTTACATCCCTGAAACTTCTGGATGAACATAGACAGTAATAGGGAGAAACCACTGCAAATACATTGCTTTCTCTGTTGAAATACAATCAGTTTTATTTCCTTTAAGTGAACAAAATGTAAACTACATTGAGAAAACCAAGTGTAGTTAGTGTCAGCCTCTTTTGGATGCTCCTATTTCACCCAAATTAAAGATATTTTGATTTTTGGAGATTAGTATAAAAGTGCTTGACAGGTGCTTTTTCTAGTTTTGACTAACTCAGGCTGCTAGGATGACATAGGATGGATTAATTTTCTGTTTTATTGTGATGATTATGTGATGTCTGTAGTTTTGGTTGAAAACAATTTATTTTAAATAGGAAGTACCCAAGCGCTATATAGAAAAGCAGATGATAGTTTTATAAAATATGCATTCAAATATTTCATTGATTTTAAAATAAAAGAAATTATGACGTGTATATTTTGGGGGGTTGTTTGTGTTTGTCTGCATTTACTAAAAGCCATAATATATCTGTTGAAACACTGCAGGATAATTTGGGAAAAAAAATGAAATACTGAACTATGCTGACAAGAGCAAGCAGTATTAAGAGCAAGTTTCAAAGACAAATCTAAATACTTCTTTAGAGAATGATAGAGATTTCAAGGTTCAGTTAAGACACTATTGATTTGCTTTTTTTGTCTGCTACTTAATTGTCCTATATTAAGTTGATTTTTATTATGCCAATCAGGTTATCTTACTTGGTGTTTGCCGCAAGCTGTCTTTTAAAAGTATCTCTATAGCATTCAATTGTATTCCTTGAACATTGCCACTATCCAGCGCTTTTCACATTAAGCTTTTTGTGGCCTCAAGCTAGAATGGAACAGGTTTTTAATTGAACTATAGTTAGTATTTTTAAATCTTGTTCGAACCTGTACTAAAAATGTTTCCTAGTACTGATTCTGCATAAACATTATTAAAACATAATGTGTCCTAGTTGAGAACTGCTCAGCTCTGCATATGCAGTAGTGTATTGAGTAACGTCCTATACCTTCTCCTTATAAGGGGTTCATATCATATGTATCCCATAAGTATCCACTTATGGGATAATCATCATCATCACTCATCCCTATGTGCAACACAGGCCTGTGCCTGCATCACAGGCTCTCATCTCTAGGCTAGGTTTTTGTAGTATCTGGTGCTGGTTTGGAGGTGTGATGGACAGGCATCATCCCTAATTTTGGTTCTTAGCAATAACTATTTGCCTGCATAATTCAATTTTAGATAGAAGCTTTTCTTGCTGTTCATGCTTCAGTCTTTGATAAATTTTCTATTTTTATGTGTAGATGTACCAACAACAAAAAAAAAAGGGGTGGGGGGTAGGGGTGGCTGAAGAGCTGTCATTGTGTAATGAGAGGTGACTAGCTAGTTGTTTCTTTAACTCACCAGAGAACCCACCACTTACATTTTATTTCATGTGTTCATAGAAAGTCTATTCCATTCATCACTTGACAGATTTTCAGAAATTAAATTCTAGGAGTACCTTGTTTTCCTTTTTGTTGACCACTTCAAGTTTTTTGCACTGATGAGTTTGTTACTTTCTTATTTCTATTGGATACCAATTTACTTTGTTTCCATACCATTTATGACCAGGCAGCCCTGTAATTCTCTTATACCTTTTCACAGGTTAGAAACTTTTAGTACTTACAGTTATCTAATTGTATTTGCCTCTGTAAAAACTGAGTCTGGGAGGGCAAGTACAGGGCTTTACATCCTTCTTTCTAAAAAGTAGAATCAACTTTACTTCTTTTTTAAAAAATAAAGTCTGCTGAACTCACAGAAACCTTCATATTTCAGGTTGCATTCTCTGCTTCTACAGAAAGGAAATGCATTTTCAGCTGTATTTTTATAGAGTAGCAGCTAGTGACTAGTTAAATTAATCAGAAATGTCTATTCTGCATGGTTATCCTGGGGATATATTCCATTAAGCGACTGCTTTTTCTATTTTAAGGTGATATTTAGCATGTGACAAAGTGCTGTCCGTAAAACTTACTGTATTCTATTCTGTAAGCTTTTTGTCACCTCCTCCACTCTATTTTCTACCCATTTTTTGCCCTCTCATGTAGGGGTCTTTCTAAAATCTGGACTTAATCTTGTTATGCATCCTCTTCCATATGACAAGCCCAGTAGCTAATAGATCCTCAGGGATTGAAATATAACCATATAAGTGAATACAAATTTCAGATAAAGTTTTTTCTACTCAACTGCTGATTCTGTTGGAGAACTGGAACTTGAGAAGTGCTCCACTGCTCCAACAGAGTGCTGCATCTCTGAAATCACCTAGGAGGAGCCAAGATACTGGTGAGGCCAAAATTTGCCAAGATTTGCAATGAGATGGGATTTTTATGTAGGTGACCTATATGGCTTAATACTAACATCCATTGTGAAAGAGGTACCGAATCTTGTTCTATGGCTTTTTTTAAGCCACTCTTTTGTGAGGAGTCTGGGAGAAGGCCATGCTCCCATTTGTCTGGTTTTTGGACCATTTTCTGAGGATTCTAGCATTCAACAAAGTTGTATTCACACCACCACATTTAGATGAAGCAGAACTCCAATTCCACCTGGAAATTACAGTGCACCTATGATTTAGTTAAAATGAACTGTCAGAAATGAGACGCTGTTTACATATTTTTACGTGTATATTGGAAGCTGAAGAAAACCCTGGTGCCACTTAGTAGCTAATCATTTTATGTCAGCCTTTTCTGTCAAGTCAAAGCATACATTCCTAATACAAAACAATGCAGAAGTCAAGTGTGGCTTTTTTTCTAACAGTGCTGGTACTGGTTAAAGTGCTAATGCTAACATCTGAAAAAGTTGCTGCTGGATTATTCTTCTTTCACCGTCTACATGCAGATAATTTACAAAACAGCTGCGTGCCTGATTAAGTCTTCCAAAATATTTCTCAAAGCAATCCATAATATTATTTTATGATAAGGTAATCATCTTGAGGAAGACGCAAGTCACAGGAAAAAGAATTTATTGTAAAGACATTAAACTCACATGCTGCTCTGTTTATGCAAAAGTGACTTGCTGGTCCATTTTTGGCCATCCCAGTAAAAATTGCTGGTACTTTGGATTACGGTCAAGGGTTAGGGCTGGGATGCCCACTAGACAAATGACATATGCCCTCTATTAGGCATATACTAGGAATAAAGGAGGGAGACTTATGGATTGGAAAAGAAGACTAAAACAGCTTTAATGAAAATAGTAATAGTAAAATGAAGTACATGCCAATATTGAACCCAACCCCCTGATGGCAGTTACGTCACCATCACTACTGATGCTCTGGAGCAGGCACTGGGGAACTCCCAGAATGGACTCGTGGCAGATGGGAACCAGATTCATCAGCTGGAATCTGGAACTGGATTCAGGAGAACACGAATGAGGTTCAAAGGCAGAATGAACAGAGTCCTCCTTGGATGCTGGCCATTGAAGAAGAGAGCTTGACCCTCATGATCCCTCATCTTTATACTGAATGTGACATATATGGGATGGAATACCTCTTTTGTCAGTTTAGGATCACCTGTGCTGTCCACTCCTCCCTGCAAGTGTGACTTTTTACTTACTGCACCCACAGTGAGGTGCACAAGCTGTAGCAGTGACCTTGGTCTTCACAGGAGCAAGTATAAGCAAGAGCCTTTCTGCTATAAACATCGAGCCTTATTACAGCTAGAAGAAATGACATTAACTTCAGAAGGTGCTAAATCTTAAAAGAGATTTAGCTGAAAAGTAAAATCACTGAACAGAATTAGTTCTGTTCTAACTCAAACTAGGGCAATTACCCAGAGTTCTCATTCAAACGAACAGATACTGAGTGGTTTTGAAAGTCAGGTAATCTATTTAGGGTGTCCACCTGAAGGTTTAGGAGCTTGTTTTTCATCTCGTAAACTTGAAAATGCTAGACATGGTCCCTTAGTAGTTGCAGGTTTGCTTTAATTAGTTTGTGTCATATGACAGAAATGCACCTGAGACATTTGTGATGGTAGCGCAAAGTGGTGGGCAAAGACCTGAACCTATTGAAATTAACGACAAAATTCTCTTTGGCTTCAGTGGTGCAGAACTGAACTGCAAATGAATAAACCAGCCAGCTGGATATATTGTAGAGAAATAATTATTGCAGACTCTCTGGAAGTTCCTCATTAACACTATTGCATGTGAACTTTGCAAGCAAATGCTTGGAGCTAGTCTCTGATAGCTATTCATTAGACAAGTGAATTAATAACTGTGACTGCTGGTTCATACAGCGGGTTTTCTGTTATTTCTTGTCATCTCTTTGAAGAGTTCAAACAGTGTAATAGATTTAAAGGCTTCACTCCACTAGATGGGGAAAAAGATGCTTATAGTGTGGTGTGTGCTTACACTCTGCAGTTATTGATACGTTGTAATAGTTTTACGCCTGGGTAAGTATAGATTTTGAATAAAAAAAAATAATTAACACTGAATAAATGTTCCTCATAAGAGTTCTATTTCATTAATGCTTCATGTTTCTAGCAGTTAACTAATTTAATTTTACTTCTGGTGTTCAAGGTCTGTGCTTTTCTTTACTTCTGTTTCTCTGTCTTCTAAAGAGGCTTTGTTTGTGTTTTATAGTGGGGAGGAGAAGATCAGACAGAGAAATAAAATGAAGGGGAAAACATAAAACATTTTTTTTTTCTTCACTTGGACTTTGTGTTATACACAGGGGACACGTCTCTATGAATGTGCATAAAATATATGTAATGTGAAAAGTGTTTGGAATGATCTCTGAGTTTCAAAGACTAGAAAGCCTATTTCAAAAACTAAGCTAAAGGAAAATTAATTATTTTAAATAAAGGTTGGTAGGATCAGTCACATTGTAAAAGTAATCCTTGCACATGCAAGCAACCATGCTCATTTAATTTGGCTCACTGAGGAATATAAGGGTTTGGGGGGATCAAAATCCCTTTTGGGATTAGTCTTTCTTATTTGTCTATGCAGTACAATAGGATTTTGTATAAAATGCTTAAATTCGGGATACAAAATGAGTGAAATGTGGCAAATATTCGAAGTTAATAACAAATAGATGTTCAAATTGTCTTGTCAAGCAGTAAGGGGTTTAGTGTGAGAAGTCCAGGAGAATGATTATTGTTAAAGTCTGAGGCAAATATTTTTTCAGTTTTCTTATTTTTTCTTCACTCACTACAATTAAATCAAAGGTTTTAATGTAGAAACATTAAGCGCCTGGTTTCAGTCTGCCAGTTCTCAAGGTTTGTGTTACAAAGCTGATAAAATTTTGAGCAACTTCAGTTTATTTCATTCAGACCATAAGGTCATCCTATGGTCCTCAGCTTTGGATCTTGCATATTTCTAACTATGTTCTTGGTTATCATCTGTCTATATTTCTACTAATTTTTGCTTGGTTTCATTCACTGAATTTTGTGAATGAATGAATTTATTTTTTGAATGAATTTTATTTATTTTTTCATTTCTTATTTTTTCATATCTTATTTTATTCTTTTTGTAATGCAGGTAATTAGGTTTTATCAGCTTATTTTCTAGTGGTCCTGCTCTAAGGAGGGAGTTTTAAACAGTATTTTGGAAGTCTTAGAGCAGACCAATGCGCTATAATAATTATACTTCAGTAATCCAGAATGATGCCTCAAGGGAGCTATGACTCCAGTGTATAATTTGTTCATATATGCTTGTCCTTCATGGTAAAATTGGATTAAAAAAATAAGAAAAAAGAATAGAAAGATAGAAGCTGGAAAATTGATTCTCCTTGAAGGTCATTAATGTTTTCTAAAAAGAAGATTAGAAATGAACATGAAAATCTCATTGTTAAAGAAATCGTGCTAGCTTTGTTTTGAATAATAAGATTTTTATCGGTACAAGTAAAGGTCCCATAATAATAAAACCTAATTGTTATTTTCATCTGAAACTGAAAGGTATTCAATGGCTGAAAAACTGACAAAGAAAAAAGGGAAAAAAAGAATCTGGAAGAGAATAATATGGATTGCATAGAGCTAAAAGCTGAAGGACAGATTAATATAATACTGTAATATAAAACAAAGAGGTGCAGAGGAGGAGGGGAGGAGAACCAAAACTGCAATATGTTTAATTCGGAAGTATTTTCTGCCCAGTATTTTACTAAAGTATCTTTCAAGTGAATAAAAGAAGTCGATATATAAAAGGAAGCTTAGGAAAAGGAAAGTGCATCTGAACAAACACCCCCACCGCCTAGCAAGCAACGAAAGAGCGAAAACACCAGAGCCGGACCACGCCCGCGCCCACACCCCGGCCCACCCGAATACA
>JANHFX010006278.1:26135-38946 GCA_027560015.1 Chloroceryle amazona
ATTTACAATTTTATTATACTAATTACAAATATTATAGGAAAATTAACAATCACCTATTATTCTGTTTTATATTATAGTTTTGAAATTATAGTATTATTTTAGAAAATGAGGCATGCATTGTACAAGGTTTAAAAAATTTAAAAGTATCATATATTTTTAAATTACTGCCTTTAGTTTACAGAAAAGCTACTCCTTTGTAAATTGCAAATTATTTTTTATTCTTATGTTATACTCATAGAATCACTATTATGGAAATGTTCCTCTTTTTCTCTTTATACTCATTATTTCATTTCACATTCTTGAAATCTACATTGCATTTTATGCATAAATTTTTTGCTGCTTACATATATTTCCAATGCTAATCCTGTTATTTTAAGATCAAGAGTATGGAATTTAGATATCTAAAAGAAAAATAATCAAGAGCATTATTTTCCTCTTGTAAGACACATGGTCTTATCTGCGTTACAGTTATATGCAGTTTCTTAAATAAAAGACAACAGGATGTCTTTCAAAACAAGAAAAGTTGTTGATGCAAATCATTTTACATTAAATTGAAATATGAGCAAATCATCAACATCATTCTTCTACAGCTTGGGACATGCACTGTAGGAATAAACATGTTCCTAAAGCAATTTCTGAAAAATGATCAACATTTTGGAGTCTGGGGAAAAAGTTTGAAACTACTTAACATACAATTTTCCTTGAAATATGGTGTAAATGGAGGTTTTATGTTCTCATGAGTATCTCTGTTATAAAAATATCTTACTTCTAAGAAGACTCTAATCTAATGATACAGGTGATTTCCACCTACTGAAGTATTTTAACCATTGTTCACTACTTTATTTTAAATTAAAGAAAAAAATTAAAGCTATGTAATAGGTATACAATAGAGGGTACATAACAGAAATAATCTTGACTGACACAAAGTTCCTAATTAAAAGAAGAAATACAGGATATGAGGATATCTCCTTTTGATTGAACTTAAATATAGCAATGGGTTAAAGGTCATTGCAGAGAAATGTATTAAACAGCCATACTTTTATGAAGTTAAGAATGATGTTTTAAAGTAATATTGAATAAGTTAGCAAGACTTACAACAAAGTAGTCTGTTTTCAAGGAATAGGAAGCTTTGTTCAGAATTTTTTCCAAAACTTTGTTTGCTTCTAACCAATTCACTAGTAGGCCTCACCTCTCCTATGTATTATAGTAATAAAATAAAAGACAGTCTATTTTATGCTAAGTACCTGCTTGCTCTGTACAAGCAATGGTTTGATTCAAAAATGGCAACAAATCCAACAGCACTGAGATTACTTCCATTAAGAGAGTCAAACTGAAAGAAACATCTGACCATAGCATCAGAGAACATACACCAAATAGCATTTCCTTAAAATGCTCTAACAGATTCAGTCAAAGAAGAAACTTTGATTTGGAAAATAGCTATCAGCTGTCACAAAACATGGACATCATTAAAATGAGAAAATATGACAAACATGATACAACCTAATCCTTTTGAAGATTAATTCAATAATAATACAAAATTAATTCAATAATAATACAAAATTAATAGTCAGCAAACACAGTATGTCAGATAAAAGTTCAAACAGAAAATATTTTTAATAGTGTCATACAGCTAGAAACATGAAAAAATAAATTCATATTCAGTTTTGTCTGGTGATTTTCATGATCTATACTTTCAGTAACAGAAGAAAGGTTTGAAACACATTATAAAGTTGAGTTTAAAGAGAATATAGAAAAGTCCATATATAAAAGCCATTAAAAAAGTAAATGCAATAGAGGTCCAACTCTGAAAACGGGTAGGCCAATGATATTGTATAATAGGCAGAAACCCTGGTGGAAACACAAACATGAAAAGTCACTGCAAAACCAGCATTGCCTTTTCAAGGCAATGGCTTTGGGAATACCGCATGCCAAATCTATTTAAAATGACTTTGCACGGGACTTCATCCTTGTCCTCATGTGAGGAATAAGATTTCATTTAATTTTCAAGGAAGCGTTCTAGATTATACATCCTTATTCATATCACAGCACCATAATGCCCCTTTCTGGGAATCTCTGACATACAGATACATAGGTCTGTGTCGGCTTTTCATCCTTATCTAGCACATGTCAAAAAGCCATATATCAAATTAGTATCTACATTATCAGACCTCAAATCAGCAATAAGGACAGAAGAATGTTAACAGATATCCAACAGCACACCATGCAGAAAATACAGCTTTTTGGCAGAGGATTGCCAAGACCAACGTGCTGTAAGAGAATGGAGACTTAACACCCAAGCAGCACTCGCAATCCTCTTCTCTCTGCAGAAAGCAGGGAAAGGTGCTTCCCTCACGCTAGTTAGTACAGGCATTTTTCCAAAACTTTGCTTCCCTCTCAGCACTGTACAGAGAATTCTGCTTTCTTTCAGCTTCCTTCAAGAACAAATTTTATGCAAAATCATTAGGACAGTGAAATCGTCTACAAATATGTCATACATGTAGTATGTCTAACCTTGCATATACTTTCAGTAAAGGAGTACTCATGTGCAAATAAATACAGTATTTTAATAAAGCACCAAGAAATGCAAAGCAAGCACAAGATGAAGCAAGACTGTCAATCACATGAGAAGGAACTGTTAATTTTCTTTACAATTAATTCCTTCCCCAGGTCACCACATCAAGGAAAGCACATATCTCAAAATGTACATTCTATAATTGAACAGGTGGAGGCAAGCGTACAAAGTATTTTTATCTTTTCATTTCCATGTCCAAGAGAATAGCTGACAGTGTTAGATTAAAATTGCAACTGGTTGGAAAAAGCTAAGTGTCCAAGTGTTGTCACCTCAGTAAGCAATTAAGCCATATTGCTAATATACAGCCTTTTGTCTTGCATAATCAAGATGGTAAAAATCAATACAACAGCTCTGAGATCAGACAACAAATGCAGGGTAAAAAAAAAAAAATGCAGGTTAAGAAAAGGGGATGGGGTGAGAAAAAAAAAAAGGAATCACCAACACACCAACAACACAGAAACAGAATCCATGCTCTTGTCTTTACTATCTGCCAGTTATGTACACAAATAAATTTGGGGAATCAATGGCTTTATTGTAATAATCTAGGCCATCTCCACATCATCATATAAAGTAGAAGCCATGATATTTACTAAATACCTCCAGTATTATCTCAAGTCATAGAAATCATTACATTCTATTTCTTTCTAACTGCAGTTGCAAGGAAAAAAAAAGACAAAGGCAAAAAACACACCCACACAAAACACAAAAACAACCACCAAAAGGAGCTGTACTTTTCCTATATCTTGCACTAAAATTGTACAAATATGTTTAATTTTATAAATAATTATATTGAGTTTCAGACATTAAGTTAAATACAAGTTTTAAAAAAAAACCTACATAAAATCAAAGATTATGAAAGCGCCAGATCAAGATTTTTTTCTGACGAGCTTGTACATTACTTTTATTTGAAAGTAGGTTGTAACAGACGATCAGAGTAAGATGCTACAGATACATCTCTTCATGACTAGTTTACCAACTCCGTGAACCATATTCTCCAGTACTCTAAAACATCTGTTGCAGAGAGAGAGGAAACTCAGGCAGTATCCATTGAAGGCTTATTTAGTATATTACTCCCCAAGAACATCTTCATTAAATTCATTAGTCACAAATCATCATGTCAAATAAGCACTCTGGGTATTTAATATTTTAATGAAAGTATGCTTAAGAAAATTAGTTATGTTTCAACTTGTCATATATTGTCTTCGAAGCAAAGCTCTTTTTATCATTTTTTCAATACAACATATATAATTATGAAACAGCAGTTAACACATATACGTGGCTGTTAAGAGCATTTTAATAACTACGATGTTTTAAATATCAGAATTATTAGAAAAAAAAATACCCCTTTGTTCTAGAACATGTCACAATGGCAAGTGTCTAAGGATATGATAATATGATAAATTATCTAGTTAGTACATTTTAAGAAGTTAGCATATCTCTTCCAAGACACAGTAGATGTTCACACACATATGCCTGTGTATAGCACTGAGTGATAACGTTTTAGCTTTGCAAGTCATCCAGTCTACTATGCTAGCTGCTTCTTTTTTACCACTTAACCCTGTTAGAATGGATAATAAAATCACTGACTGGAATGAGATGTTTATAAAACTGTCTTTGTATAAACTCCAATTAATGGTTTTAAAAAAAAGAAATTACCTTTTTAGCATAAAGGAAATGAAAAGTCTAAGATGCTAGAAAGGCAATTTTAAACCTATTTACCTAATGTACAAATTTCCTGTTACATTGGAATACACATGCTATGTTCATTTCAACCATCTACCAATGCTTTATTTAATTAACCATTTATGTATGCTGTGAGATATAACCATATAACCAGTACTATATTTAAAAATGAAAATACTGCATTTTTTCTAAACAAAATTTTAAAAGCCTTAATAATTATTACTTGCATTTATGCTTCCCAGACTAGGACTTTAATAACTGCTGAAGTTGATTCAAAATTGTCCCCATTTTGCAACAATGACAGTGTGAAAGAATAATTTAATCAAATCCTGTAATTAGGGGCAGATCTGGAATTAGAACACAACATATGAGCAGAAGTATTTGTGTGAATTAAATGCAAAAGCTACATTATACCAAATATGTACATTCTTCATTATCTATTCTGCCATTTTTATCTGACAGCAGAAATTAAAAGAGTAGAACAATAGTTCTACTGTTATTTGCATTTTAAATATTACAGCTTCAACAGTGGCAATTCAATCTTCAAAATCATTTCAGTAATAGAGGAAGAACAGCATTATCCAATGCATTTGAAAGATGAGTAAAGAGATGCATGCAACTGCCGTTTAGAAAGCCACCAGCAGAGCTGGAGCTTAGAACTCAAAATCTTTTAATCCTAGCTACATATTTTAATGCTGGTAAATGCTGCTGTCCCAGGCTGTTTGCAGGAATTGTAGTTATGCTCTGACAGTGAAGTAGACTGTGTGATGCCCAAAGGAGAAGATGAAAAACAATAAACTGTATGTCTGAAGTCTTTATGAATATGCCTCAAGCATCAGAAATGGGGAAAAAAAAAAAAAAAAATTCCTACACATGCATATCCATTTTAGGATTCCTCATATGTTCCAAAAGAAGATCTAAATGAAAACTTAAACGCCAACATAAAAAGCAAAGAACTATCATAACAGCTTAGTACTAACATGGTGTACACTAAAAGGTTATAGTATGCACACTTCCTAAGGATTGTAAAGGCTCATTTTACCACTCTAGCCATAAAACAAAACTCTACAACATACAGCCTGAATGTGTTGTAAGGGAGACCTGAATCTACTTTTTCTTAATTCTGACAGCATAGCTTCTCATTAGCTTAACTTACAACACACCACATAATCAGAGTCTATAAAGCATTACAGGCTCTTCATAAGGAATTTAATCCTGCAGTAAAATCAAAACACATGTAAAAAGAAACAACAGAAAACCTCCCAAACTTCACGCATGTCTGTTCCAAGGAAAAAAAAAAAAAATTACAAACCAAATAAATAAATAAAAAAAAAATACCAACACGCACACAAAAAAACAGTACACCACAAAACAACACCAAAGCACACTACTGAAAAGGTGAATAGCTAATTGGTAAGGGTGTATGAAGTAGTCTGGTAAAAATGTAATAGGTAATAGTATGTTTTGCCATCTTGATAATGTCTGGACATTATCTGTGTGCTTATGAACTTAGAGAACACCTCCCATAAGGTACAACTACTAGGAAGTTTATACAGCCTTCTGAAAGTGCCTAAGAAATACTAATACCACAGCTCATTGCTTTTTCATCATGAGTTCACATATTTTCTCAGTATTTACAAGTAGGTGCTTCTTTAGTTAAAACTAGGAATAAAAAGATCAACAAATTAAAACCCTTCAGTGAAATGTGTGAAGTTATATTGCCCTCTGCTGATGAATAGCTAAAATTGGACATCAAACCAGAGCTCATGCTCCAATGAGCACTTTGAATAACATGTATTACTGAAATTCAAATATTTGTTTTTCTATGATAAAATTCCAACAGATTGCAAATGCCATTTCTGCTTTTCAAAGAACTGTCAGCAAGGAGAAATATCAAAAAGATCAGAAGGGAAAACAAGCAATTTTTTTTTCTGCTCCAAGAGTCGGAAAAAAAAACAACTTTGCTAATTTCATTTTATTCAATGATAAATTTACCTTCATGATCTCATTTTAAATTCTTTGACAAACATTTTGTTATGGTAATCAAGTTGCATATTATTAACACCATTTTTGTCTGTGAAACGAGTATGAAATCATATCTTATTTAGCAATAAGCAAAACAACCTACTCCACATTCATGTTCAAAAACAACTTTTAAATGGAACGATATAGGAGAGTCAAATCAAACAGTATGTTCTTATACAGCCTCCAGATCTCATCTTGCTTAAACGCTAGTTTTAAACACTAGTTAAAAGCTATTTTTTAAACGCTAAATTCTAGATTAAAGTAGACTAGTTGAAATAAACAGCAGCAGTGCAGACAAAAGTTGAACATACTTTGAAAGGCCTGAGTAGATACAGTCATAGCCTAAACTCCCTTTTAGCCTTTAATGTCTTCATTCTGCATACATACCACAAGGTTATTAAAAATATATATTTGAAAAGGAAATAAAGAATAGAAACCATGCAAAATACTAGTATTTCTTGGACTTTTATTAGCAGACAGCCAACTAATATATATATTGGTGATGTGAGCAAACAGAAATATTCAGCTGTCAAAAAAGAAACATAAAGCTGTACATAGGAATAAACCAGGAATTGGTATGAGAGAAAAGTGGAATGCCTTCTTATTTCATCTCTATGCTGCTGACCACTATATCATTTTTTTCAAAATAAAATAAAATTTAAAAAATTAAAAAAAAAAAAACACATCTTCACATCTCTCATAAAGTTCAGTAATTTTAAGTCTGGTCCTCGAAAAGGGATTTTCAATTTTTTTTTAAAGGCCTATTAAGGTCGTAAACTCCATAGCTGAAGCTTCACAGCACACTCCAGTCTTTTTAGAAACTGAAATAATACCCAATAATATGTATGATTGATTGTAAATCTAACCTAATTTTCTTTCACACTCACTAAGAACTTTTGTCTATTATGTCCAACACAACTGAGAAAGAAGATAACCATGTACTTCTCACCATCATGCTTACTCACTGACTGTCCTCCTAAATAATAATTAAGCCTCTGGAATTTCAGTTTGCAAATGACTTGTACACCATGATTTTGAAGAATGTCTTATAATTGGTTTTAATATAAAGTGTGGCAACAGTAAACTATTTTTAGAACCACCATATTTTAGAACCATATTTACTTCAACAGAATAATGCCATAATTGTTTCCCATAATCTACTTTCCTCCTTGTACATCTTTTTGTGTAATCTTCATTCATATCCAAAACCCACTGCTTTGATTCTAAATTTTTCAGGACATGTATCAATGTACTTCTGATATGCTTATAGGGGAAAAAAAAAAAAACAACTAACTAACAAACAAACAGAAAACAAACATTAACTAAAGTAATTTCTATTCAGGATCCTGATCATTATCAGAACTAGAAAGCACTTAGGTATAAAAGCAATAAGCGGTTATCTTGCTATGTATGTACTGAAGCAATCTCTAGCTCACCTATACACCCGGGCATTCAATGTTCAAGTATGTTGATGCTCAGCTACAGTGATAAGACCAGAAATGAGAAGCTAAAAAAAAAAAAAAAAAAAAAAAAACCTGAAACATATGAAAGTACTTATATTCTTACAAGTTTCTATGAAAAAAAAAATCTTTTGCACTTTACCCCAATAATTCAAATGTACAAACATGTTCATACACAGGCCATAAGCCCCCAGACACCGGTATTTTTGCCAGTTAAGTTTCTACGTTTTCTACAGATTTACTGCTTATGCAGTACCTCATCATTTTTGTCTTGGGAAATGTAAACAGCTCAATATCAAAATCATACTAAGGACTTCCAAAACAGGTGTTATAATCAGGAGAGGTGTACCAATATTTTCAATGCATACCTAGTAAGACTGAGGTCCAAGTGAAAAACTGCAGCGATTTTCATTGAGAAATTTCACCAGGAAAAACCTTTGAACATGTAAAGTCTGCCTGTGATCACCTGACAACAGAGGTGCTGCCATCCTCCTCTATAAAGAATTTCAGGATTCATAAAGGGTGTGAGGATGGAAATTCCTAGAAGACAGAAGTTCTCCATCTTCATCACCATGTCAGGTGTTCAAGCCTCACCAAGTCCCTGTTCCTATAACACTCCAACTCCAGGAGAAGACACTGAAGCCACACACGTAAACCACGTCAAGCTGCACTAAAGCAGCACTACATACACTCATATTGCCCAAATCCAAGAAAAATAAGAGATTTCCTAGAATTATATAGTGGTTTCCAGTTTCCAGACCAAAGCAGTTTCAACAACCACACATAAATCCCAGTGTAGGTATATCCCTAGATGGGACTTTACAAAGTCTTGAGATACTCATAGGAAAACTAATCAATTGCACTCAAGTACAAAAATATTTACAAGGGTGTTTCCGTGTCATTCTGAAGTGATGCCTATGAATAGTAAGTTCTACAGATCTCATAAAAAGCAGGCTTGGTGTTCCAAGTGAGAAATGCTCTGTGTAAGGACTTACTGTCAGAATGAATTTGGGAAAAAAAACCAACAAACTGAAGGTAAGTAAAGACTATCATCATGGGTTTAAAAACAGAAGCCTTAAAAACAGAAGTTATCCTCAAAAATTGAAAATATGATCAGAGAATTGACATAACAAAAGAAGTCCTAGCCTGAAAGAGGTGCAAAGAAATAGTCAGTAAAAGGAAATAATCTTTATTTTAAATCCCTTCTGAGAAAATACACAAGAAGTCCAAAAATGGCATGATAAACCAATAATCCTCTAAGATCAAATGAGGCAATTGCTCACTGAACTCCTCCCATCTTTGAATTTGCATTAAGGCTATAGGCTGGGTTGTGCTAATTTCACATGTGGCTTATTAGAATTAGCATCTCACTTTTCTTCATTATTGCAGAGCATTCACTTTGAAAAATTGCTTTTTCAGATGTAACCTTAATGAAATACATGATAATGTGAAATTTTAAACTAGGTATTTCCTGAGCTTGGACCTAGGAATTTTTCTGCACTTGTCTTTCCAGAAAATGAGGTCAGAATTAAAAATGGCCCCAAAGTTGTGAATCTTTTATCTCTATGAAGGAGTCTAGGTACCAGAAAACACTAAGTTTGTCAGAAATACACTTGAAGAGATAGAATGTTCAGAGAATAAACTCTACACAAAGTTTAGCAGCTCAACTCAAGGATGGAAAACAGGATGTCTGCCAATGCTCACTACATTGGTGATGCAAAATTTATTTTCAGAATTGAAAAAAGAATGCAGATTATGTTAGAATTTGCCTTCTAGAGAGTTTCTGATTGCTGTTGAGTATTATCACTCATTAAAAAGTTGCGTACATTTTTTTATATTGCAGGGAAGTAGTGCTGCTGAGTAGATATTTCAGTGATTAAACAATACTGAAGGTTAATTTTATATTTAAAGAGCACATATAAAGTGAAACAGATTCTTTTCAAAGTCAAATATTCTAAATGTGAATAATAAAAAGCAAACAACAGAATTTAATATTTTTTCACTATCGGACATAAAGCAACAATTCAGATTATGATGAAGTTCCCCCCCAAATCAATCTAAATGAAAGTAAATCATTTATAAAAGTGACAGACTAACTATAATCACAAATTCAACCAGGTTGCCAAGTATTGCTAAAAATACATGTTCGACTACATGCCTTTATTGTACATGTCATTCTTAAGTGATCATTACCTTAACAAAACCAAAAAAACTCATACTGAAAGTCAAACGTCACTGCAAATAGATCTATTAATTCAAGCAATGGTTCTTTGGAGGCAGAGGAATCATTCAAACTATCTACATATTTCATAGAATTGTAGAATCATTTTGGTTGAAAGAGACATTCAAAATCATCAAATCCAACCATCACTTCCAAGTAATCATTATACCTTTTCCCTTAGCACCACTTCTACACATCTTTTTAATACCTCCAAGGATAGCAGCTCCACCACTACCCTGAGCAGCCTGTTGCATGCAGTACTTCAAGAAATTTTTACTAATACACAATTTGAACCTTCTACATTCAGACAGTTGTACAGAGCAATGAGGTGTCTCCTTAGCCATTATTTGCTAGACGCATCATTTTTTTGAAACAAAATACTGATTCTGTCACATGATAGAGTTTAGCAACAAGTCAGAGGAAGAAAAATCCACTCCACTGTCCAGGTTGATTCTCTGCAAATGCACTACACTATCACTGTCTACTTGATTATGGCAACCCAAGATCTGTTTCCCTCCTGCAATACATACTGTAGTGCTACATTTCAGAAGTGAAAGATCTGATAGTAGATAGTGGTAAAGATTAGTAAAATATTCATAGATTCCTCCTTTCACTGATTTCTCCATCAGAAACTAGAAAATAATAGTAATTAGTTTCCATATTTTTATTCTTACAGACCTTGGTTTTGTTGGAATTAAAACAAGGTATGCAAGGAAAAGGGCAGAAATACAGCAAAGGAAATCACCTACCAGTTCAGCTGCTAATATTGCAATTATCATAAGTAAAGATGCTTTAATGAAATTCTCTCAGTTACCGATTATACAGCACCTCTTTATTCAGATTTACTCATTTAATGTTGTCTCTTTCGTAGAATTTGGGGCGGGGGGGCATAATTTCCTGAAAAGACAGTAATGCTCTATAAGGTGCACTAAACCATTTTTTATTTATAAGATGTTCAGGATTTAGAGATCATGAACAAAAAAAAACTATGAAACTGTCCTGGTTTCAAAACAGTCACCATTGAATCAAGTCATATATGAGGATTTCCTGATGATTGAGTATTCTACATATATGTATATACTGTATATATGTGCATGAAATATTTTTATGCTGATATACGTATGGCATTTATAAAAAAAAAAAGAGATTATAGATAAATGCTTGAAAATAATTATCATTATTGCAAAATGCATTATGGGAAGAAAAGCCCAGTGACCATACCTGTGCTCAGAGTCCACAACAGTCCGCAGGAAATATCAAACCTACAGAATTTTATACTATTCAACTGGAAAACTAACTGGCTTGTCCAGAATTTGCCATTAACTGTTTTGCACAAATCAAGAGAACAACTTCTACAATGTCAAGAACACTTAATACGTGTAACGGAATTCTCCTCCACTTTCCTAAAGCTGGAGATTACTGTAGAAATTGCATTTTCAATTTTGTAAGGCAGGACATGAAGGAGAAAAAGGAACAGCTCTAGAGCAACAAAAATCTTAAATAAACCTGTAAAAAAAGATTAAATGGACTGGATTTGACAATTACAATTTCTGTGTGATTGCACCAGCTTTCTTGAAAGCAAACAGGGTTAGGGTATAGCAGAATAACTTCTGAGAAGCTAACAAATCAGAGATCAAACATATCAAAGAAAATTTGACCTAGAATCAGAGTTGCATACAAATTGCACACATTCTCTAAGCACATACACATTTTATAGCTACATTGCCAGCAGCACTATTTCTAAAAACAGTAAGAATTTCCAAGAAATTCATTGAGTAGAGCACCTACTTCAGCCTAAATCAGGGGAGCAGGAGTGAAGAATCATGCATATTCATCCAACCACTGACTTCCCCATTTGCTGATTTTAATTCTCAGCCAGTGCTACAAAGGGGTCAGATTCTGAGTCAAACTTGGAAACACTTTGCTCATTGGGGCTAGCTGGATGCAGATTAATAGTCTAATAAGGAATAGAGTGTGTAGATCTGTGGAGACAACCTAGTTATAAATACCAATAGAAGTATATAAGGACCTGTATCAAAATACTGCTTTGTTCAGGCACCAGAAATTATATTTTATTTAACTGTGCAGAATACAGACCTTTATTAAAAATACAGGTGGGCTTGACTGACAAATTAGTTCCTCCCATCAAAGTCAATGAAAACTTGATTTAACATGTGCTTAGAGAAGATCTCAAGAATTTTCCTCTCCAGCTCTGGAGAGTGTGACAACACAGGCAGATTTTAAAGGCAGAACCATGCAAATGGCCATTGTACTTCTGCACTAAAAAAAAGTCTACTATCTCATTACTGTACTGAAGTCCAATATAAAAACTTTAAACCTTTGTTCTTTTACCGTATTTTTTTTCCAACAAAAATACTTCTAATTTTACGCAGATTAGACTACTTCACTTTTATCTCTTTGGTTCTGGGACACCTGCAACACTGGTAATTCTTTGACACCAACCTGTTTCCACGTAGGTAAAAAAAAATTATCCCCTATATCCAACAGTAACCAATTATGAAAAAGAGGATTGTAATGACAAGCACAGTAATTCCAATTTGCATTTTTCTCAGTTCCTTAAAACTCTCACTTTTTTCAGGAGCACGCTTTCAATGCTTCAGTAACCTATGTACATTTCTCTCTTCACTGTTTATTCTCTCTCCATTTCACAGGTCCTCATGAATCTTTTCCTCTGCTTCTGTAGAGGCATGTAGAGGAATGTTTGAACTTACGTTGGCGGTTTTATAGATATAGTCACATCAAACAGCTTAATATCGCCTTATCATTATTAGCAGCTTCTCTATATTAAGTGAAGGGTATACTCCCTATCTCAAAATCTGAAATTTAGCC
>JANHFX010006278.1:39046-54805 GCA_027560015.1 Chloroceryle amazona
CTGAAATTTAGCCAAAACAATTTAACTTAGAATTACAAAAAAAATAAAAAATAAAAAATAAAAAATCCCATGGGATTTTTTCAGGAAATTACTTGAGCCAGCTTTCAGTTAACCCAGTGTTGCACCAAACTCAGACTGTAAGTGCCTGTATCACATCAAGTAAAAAGAAAACGCTATTTTTATTACTCCCTGTAAACTCTAGCACATGATGGTTTTAATCTTTTTCATATTATTTTTTTGCAGCTATATTCCATGCAGGGTATCCTATTTAAATACTTTTTTTTACTGTTCATTTTTTATCATCATCTTAATGTCACAACTGTTAAAAATGTAACCATTTATTTTTAGAATCACCCAGACTTTTTCCAAAATCTAATGTTTGTCATAATGCTGTTATTATTTCTCTAACAGTTTCTTTCATGACAAAAGATTTTTGAAAATTCCACCACCTCCAAGGAATTTGTTTATAATTACAGATACAACAGGTAGTGCTAGGGTGTGCAGACTTGTAGTCAGGTATCTGTGTTTGTATCACTGTTTTCCTTTGGAATTTTCTAGTAATGTTGGACTTAGCCTCACTGAAATAAACAGCAAGAAAATTGTATAAAATATAGTAACCCTGAGAGACACCCATTCTTGTTTTATCCACTGACTGACAACACTCTTCCTCTTATACCCAAAAAGCTCTAGCACACTATTTCTTTATCCTTTTCATATCATCTCTTTACAACTACACTTTCACCTAGAGAGAACTGGAGATGAAGCAAGAACAGATATAAGACTCACTGAATCAAATGGGCCAAGGTAGGATGCTTTACAGCTTCTAAATACATGGAGTTTCTTCAGCAAAACTTTTGACAAAACATGAAGCCACATTTAATTAGATATTTCACCTAGACAAAAAAAGATAACTATGAAAACTTTTTCTCTTTTCTTGTCTAAGCTTTTCACTTTCAGGAATCATACATAAATTTTAGATTTTATTTAATCAAATTATCTGTGAAGTCTCACAGCTATCCAAAAATGCTCACAGAACATTAAGAGCATCACTTAGGACATTGTTTCTTACTACATTGTAATTTTGATTCCAGCCCTACAAAAAACCAAACCAAACCAAACCAAAACAAAACAAAACAAAAAAAAAAACAAAAAAAAAAAAAAAAACCACACACACTGCATTTCTCCTTATCTCCTATACCTATGCCACAGAATTTCAAGTATCCTGACAACATAATTCCTTCCAGTATGGCAGTAATTTACTACCAAATCCACAAAACAGAAGTATATCTCACCCTTCCATCAATAGTCCACCTGAAGGGCATTGCTCATCATCGGTCATAGAACTGGCTGACAAGTGTGAAGATATGAACTTTCTGATGGTTCAAACTCAAGAGTAAAAAAGATGCAGCAACAGCAAATAAGAGTAATAGTGGTACTTAGTTGGGGGAGGGCTTAGTCTATGACAAAAAAGGTTGGTTGCAGTGGCTTTAAGGGAACTGAACCCTAACAATTAAGTCATCTTAATGCTTATCAGGATAGGTCGACTCACAGTGACAAAATACAAAAGTATTCTAGCAAGGCTGGAGAATTGAATTCCTCTTAATGTAGAAGAATGCAGTTAACTTTTAGGATGAGTTTTACTTATGCAAGTGGTATATATGAGAATACAATGACAGATGGTTCATTTCACTTGACTGGGCATGCACTGACACCTGAACCATTTTCTGGTAACTGTGACATCTGCCTGAGATATAAGAACACACTGGATTCATGGAGATTGGTACTCTTCCAGCTACACAAAGCAAGGCAAAATATCTTAAGCTCTCTCAAATGATGATGGATTCCTGTGTTTTAAGAGCTGATTCAAGCCCAGAGAGTCTATTTTGTGAACCTGAGATTTATTAAAATAATATCCTAGTTCAAATTCTTCCTTCTTTAGAAACTCAGAACAAAAGTAATCTCTCTTTATAGGCTGTGATATTAATATATGGACAGAAAAGTACCTAGTGACAATAGTTTTGCCTCAGTAAATCAAAGATAATTATAATCTGCATTCTGATGAAAAGTAAGGAAAGACAAGCTATTGATTTACTCAAAATTTCATATAAATGTTATTCTGTAAATATAAGTTTATTGTAAATTATTTACTTTTTCTCTGAAAAAACATCATCTTTTTTGGTGAAAGCTGCTATAAAACAAAAACTTCTAAACATCTACCAAGTATGCCAACTTGGCATGTTTATTACTTTGACAAATGGAACAATATCACTTAGAAAAATCAAAGGAAAATTAGATTCCATTATTTCTACTCACTAAAAGTGCCAGAAATAAGCATGCATAGCCTTAGTCACACATACTGTAGCATCACACAAAAACAGTTGGGCTACGTACAGATGGAAAAGATTCAAGAGAATCCACACTGAAATTCAGAACCACGGAATACTCACTGATATTAACAGTAGTTGCACATAGCATAGTACAGTCTGGGAAAACATAAAAGAGATGAAGTTTCGGATTATGAACTTATAATCAGTTGCTCTACCAAAATGGGAAGGTACAAAAAAAAAAAACCAGTACAAAATAATTCTCTTCTGTATTCACAGGTAAAAATACTGTGATTATTACTGTTCCTTTCTACTCCAAAAACCATTACAATTCTAAATTCAATATGTCACAGTACTAGAAATATAGAAGTGCAGAAGTTACTGCCCACTGGGAGCAACAATCTCCCCATTAAAACAATGGATTTTAGAGCAGGAAATTTTAATAGCTGCTGTTCTCTGGAAATGCTAATTTGTGATGTAAGAACCAAACAGGGGCAGCAGGTGATGGCAGTAAGATGGGGGGGCAGAATAAGGAACAGATCAAGATATAAGACAAACATAGAGAAAAAATAAAACATTCTATGACAACTATAAAGCTGCAAGTGGCACTGCAATTATGAAGTGAAATGTCAAACTGCAAACTGCACAGGATTTGCTCTGAGGTGGTGTACTAACATCAGGATCAGAAATGGAAAGCAGGTCTGGTTCCCAAATTTCATTAAAGATTTCATTAGCAGCCAAGTCAATGATACAAGCTGCCTAATTATCATTTCCAGCAAATAAAAATATTAATTTGTACATCTAGATTGATGCTGTTAGCATTGCAGACTGATCTCAAATGTATCGACATGCATTGTTTAAAAGAAAAAGTCTCCTTGACAGCAGTACTTAAACTAATATAAGCTGATAGAATCACCACTTTTTAAGCCTAAATCTTTAAATCATTCACATACATTAAAAAAAAAAAAAGTAATAATAGTACAACTAAGTAGAATGTTTATTCTTGTTTTTTAAAATAAACAACTAAAATTTTATGGTATAAAAGCAACCTAAACATAATGCTCATTGAAAAAATTACATAAATTATGAGCAGTAGAAAAATGCTTGTGTGTGGCAAGTATAAATAAAATTATCAGAAAATAAATTAAGTCATACATACTGTCTCTATATATTTCATAATAAATGTATTATTTGGATAGCATAAACTGGACATGGTTATCCTCAAGACAATGCCCCTCTTTCAACCAAGCAGATCAGGATACTAAATAACTGCTTCCCTTTGAAACAGTCGTAAGTGCTTGAGGCTGCTGCAGCACAAAACCAAAACATCTTCACAAAAGTCTCAAAACAGTCAAGCTGAAAATCTAAGCCAAAGTTTCATTTAACAGCCTGTCAATTTTTTGATGTGAAGCTAATGAATGCAGTGGCAAACAAATCCATCAAACCTAACATCAAAACAACTGCACTTCATCCCACCAGAAGGAAAATTACAACCTGCAGGCCAGCACTTTGATCTAACCTATCCACAGAAAACACGTTGCTAAGCAGCTACCACTGAAGAATGCATGAGTAATTACTGACTTGATTTTATGAAAGAGAGAAATAATACTTAAGCAGCTCAAGTTTCAAGTAGAAAAGGTTGGTAAACTTGTCTCTTCAGGTTCTACGTATCAGCTACACTACAAAAAGCTTTCCAGCACCAACATCAGAAAACAAATCATGTTTTAAAAGGATCTGCAATGCAAAAGAATCATTATAATGACTAGAAAAATCACCTACTGTGACTCTATTCCTGATAGAAGGAAGTAAAATTTACATATATATATATATCTATATCTCAAGTGAAAGTCACCAACAGTGAGCAACAACAGCACTATTTGGAAGTGTCAGTGCTTTCTCTGAAAGCTTTTGAAAATATGGGCATCTATTTGGGCAATCCGAGGGAGTTGTGAGAGACCCCAACATGAAGATCTGGGAAAGCACCAGATAGGGGAATTTAGGTATTTGAACAGGGATAAGAGGAAATGAAATAAAAGAAACTAAAATCATCACCACTGCATGAAGAAAAATTAGAAAGCCCTGACCAAACCTGCACACATCACCAATCTCCTGGGCATTTCCTACAGAGCACCTCCATCTCAACCCAGTTCTATTTTCTATGAACTACCTTCTCCTGTCAGGCTTAGGTTGATCATGCAGTCCAGAAGCTCTACACAAGGTGAAGAGATGTGCTTTTTCAGGGGATTCCCTGTAATTAGGAACTGATTTGCCAACAAACTGCCTGTACACAAAAGCACAGCATCATATTAAAAATATCTCTTTCCATTTCTCAGTATCAAGTAACAGTGAATAAAATTTATTGATGCTATCCACCAGAAATAAATTTGAACAGGTGAAAATCATAATTGAGAATACCAGTTGTTGTACTTTTAAGTGAGAGGTCTTGCACTGTAACCCTTGTATGAGGGCAACATTGGCATTTATTAGAAATAAAAATTACAACAGACAAAAGTCTAAAATAAATAAATACAGATGATCAACAGATCTGGGGATGGGGATAGAGGGTGTCCCATCCTGCATCTAATAACCATGACGATTTTTCCCAGACTAAAGAATTGTCTTTATCCACTTACTTCAAAAGGATTTTTCTCTTATTAGACATAAAAGAATTATGTGTAAATATTTCCATTTACCAATTCTAATAACTGAAAATCACTCCCTGTTCAGCACACAAGTTACCTACTCAGCACAAATCTAAGTATGTATCCGCAAAACATATAGCCTAATTGTCACTGGCTCATCTGTATTACCAGCAGTAACAAAATGCACTGAAGTAAGGAAACTCAAAATGTACTTTATGAAGCTACATCTGAATAGCCTATTCAAATGCATGTAGCTCCATCAGGAAAATGACAAATTCACAGAAGCCTGAAGAACTAGCCTGTCTTCCCCTATTTTGTACCATTTGATTTTCTTTCAAAAATAAGTAGCAGTCAACAAATTAAAGTTATAGGATGATGATGAGGATGATTAAGAATATCTAAAGTTTAGAGTGCCTCGCATCCTCTCAGAACATTAACACACACAACTGAAATACTTGTAAGCTGAGCACTACCTGTATTTGATTCTCTAACTTCTGCCATTATCATACATCAGCACTTCAACAACATCCCTCTGTACGTCCCATTTGCCATGCATCTTCAGAGGAGAATGATGGATTTGTTCGTTTTGTCAGTGGAAAAAATGCAACAAATATTACACCTTTTCTACCCTGGAGTTGGGGGGAACTTTCAGTATATCTGTTATTTCTGCATTTTGTGCCTTTCCTTTGTCTTTTTTTTTTTCCCCAACTATTTTTACTTCTGATTAATTCTGTCCAACTTAATTCTGTCCAAAAGTGAGAACACAGATGAAAGCTATAGCAAAGAGCATACTGAAGATGAAACATTAAATTATTTTTCATATGCCAAGCCCAAACTGAAGTCTTATGATCTCTAAAACACAATCTGAAAGGTACACCCCTTCTCCCTACTACAAGTAGTTAGAATAAAGATAGTGAAACCAAGAACACAAGTTTAGTGTTTTTAAAGACAGAAAATAATTTTTCAAATTTGCATCCACAGTCACAGTTTAACCAAAGTTCCCAACACTAAGGGGATAAATGCTCTCTGATTTAACACTTGCAATTGATTTTGCAGAATCTTTAACACCATTTCATTTCATGCATGAAAGTGGTATCGTCACAATCTAAATATTTACTGCAACTATAATGGAAATCTTTGTCTGATTTTTTTTTCCCAAAAAATTAATGAGGAACGAATATTGACTGTACTTCAGGATTTTTTTCTTTTTCTAGGAAAGAAATCCATCCATAAGCAATTAGAAACTCTTCCATAAAAAAAGTTTTCCTGTAGGAGGACAAATAACAGTCATCACTATGCAATATTCTCTAAGAAGAGAACAACAAACTGACCTGTATTTTGCTGATGCATGCAATTTCTGCAGCACAACGCAGGGATGTTAAAAAACTATTTTCAATTAATTTTTTTTTTTTTTTTTTACATGCCACGTAAAAAAAGTCAAACACATCATCAATACTCTGAAGAATGACAAATGGGAACACAACGAAAATGTGGTGTTTGGAGTTTTCTTTTTAAATGAGATTACCAGAGCTGCAAACAAAACTTAATAAATTACCAGTATTCTTTGGGCACACGGACTTCTTATATTTTGAATTAATACTTTTTGGAAGTTTCCTGCACTTGTAATAAAACTAATCATAACTGTACTCATGTTTTTCTAGAGAAACATCATAATCAAGAAAAAGAGCACCTAATTTGCAACTTGTGCATAATTTGTAACTTGTGCATACATTCAAAGTACCATATAATTACAATTTAAGAACAGGTAACCTGTTATAATGCTTTCTCTGTTTGATACATTACCCTATTTGTACAGCAGAAATAAATAGTACGAAGAATTATTTCACCTTTCCATTAGTTTTCTACTTACACATTTCCATTAAAAATTATTAAAAATCCTACTATTAGCACTTCCTAGCATGTACACTCCAAAAGACAAAAAAAGGTAAGTTTTCATTCTCATTCTTCTGATAGTAAGTAATAAAAATAAGCATGTAGCATTAAGCACTCTTACCATTTGCCAAAGAAACTGGAGTTCACTTTTGACAGTGGTATCTAAGATTTCTCTATAGAGAGCAGCTAGTTATTATTACTTCAGCTGCCACTTTGAAATTTTCAGACATCTATATTCAACTGCAGACACCATGGAACCTCAGTGATTTCTTATAGCATATATGCACAACAGTGGTCCTATGTGTAATAACCACAGAGCACAGAATTATTTGTCCTAAAGTGTTATCCATATGCTAGAACTTTTTTAGGAAATAAAACTGTAGTCACAGTGTATATTCCAAGACTTCCCAGATAAAAATTCAGCATTTCAGAAGTACATTTGGAGTGGTGTAAATGCATAAAATTTCATTAGCTTAAAAAAACTATTGTCTAACTCTTCTGAATTTAAATGTGACATTAATTAACAGTACAATACAATAACTGAGAGGCATGAACATTTAATAGTATGTACCAGGGCAACCACACATCAAATCCTAAATCATATTTTTAAAAATTAAGAAATACAAAGCCTGTATACTGCAAGAGATGTAGCTGCAGGTACCACTACCTGAATTAATTTTAGAGCACATTCATGACTTAAAATCCAACACACACCCATATTCCTCTCAACTTTGTTACATTGTGCTATCTATAGAAATTCCAAACTAGCAAATACATAGGTATTTTTTAAGTAGCTTCACAGTAAACACCTTTTCTGTTGGCTGTTAAAAACACTACTTTTCCATTAAAGACTATCCTAAACATATTAAGATGCATATTGATGTTTTCAACACCTTCACTACTGTTATTGTATGCACATAGAACATATGGGGGGAGAGGGAGGGAGGGCAAAACATACCATACTTTTTTCCTCTAAAGCATATTCTATCTCATTTACAATAATAACCAATAGTGCCTAGAAACAAATTACCACTATCTGAGAACTTTCTCATTGTGGTCTTCCAATCCCAAATATTTAATGAGATTTTAATATCAGTACTTAATTGTTAAACACACATATTTGACTTCGCCCTTTATTCCACATCATCTTATCACCTAATATATTAAGCAAATCACTGCTGACAAGGGTTTTTTTCAATAACAAGTCAATGCAGAAAACACCTGATTTAAGCATTTTTAGAAGCATACTAATCAAAGCTTGTATAAGTCATAATTCTGAGAAAAATCATAGAATATTAAAAACAGTAACAAACTTCTGAACCAACTGCACACTTTCTTGATGCTGTGTATTTACTCACATGCTGTACATGAAAAGAAGCAAAAAAGTATGCCACATAACAAATTTCCAGTCTAAAATATCTTCAATAAAACATACCGCATTTTAAAACCTGAAAACACCTCTGAATACAAAGTTCCTTTATTATCTTCTTCTACAAGGTATCTGATGACATGGAGGATGAGAAAAATTGAAACTCTTTCGTTAAACTTTGTTTGAAGTTAAATTATTTATTTTTCTTTGCAGGTATCAAAATACCTAGCTTAAATAAAGTGCTTTCACAAACATTAGAACTTACAGGATGTTTAAGAGCAGAAGTCAGTCTTCACATAACACTAACCTCAGTATATGTGGCTTCAACTTAAAATATGCACAGATAGAACTAATTCTGAAGAACAATATCTGCATTAAAAACTAGTTCTGAAGAATAGTATCTACATTAAACTGCAAACAAAACTCACTACTGAGAGGAACACACATTGCTGAAAGTATAACACCCACTATAAAAAGAACAACTGTAAGTAAAATTTAAATGTAGTATCTGATCTAATAGTTCTCCCTTTTTCATCAGCTTTCGTAGATCCTCACAAAAAATAATGACAGGAAATATTTCCTTATCAATTTTCTGCAGTATGACTTACCAACTTTGCTGCTTTTCCATAATCAATCCATCGGACAGTTGCAAAGTTTGTTGACTCTGCACAGTTAAAACCATGGTTAAATCCTGCATGGTATCCATAAGGGAAAGTGATCACAAATTCTCCTGCCTCTTGTGTAACCTATAGCATACAAACAAACAAAGTTAACAAAAAAAAAAAAAAAAAAACCACCAAAAACCTGAAAGTGAACCACATTATAAAAGCAGTTCTGCTCCTGAAGTAATAAAAGCTCTATTTTCCTTTACAAATATATCAAAAGAATGAATTTATTTCACCTTGCACACAGTTGGTATTTCATGAAAGCAGAAACAGTATACTTGAGACAATGTTACTTTTTATAAAATACTTAGCTACATGTATTACTTTCCAAATTCAAAAAGTACTTTCAAAACAGCCAATCTTGAAGATGATGTTCTCTGGTAAGAAAAAATGGAAGTACAGGGAACTATAAAAGACAGTGCAAGGAATATACCAGTCTTCCTGACTGTGAGAAAGCATAGACAGGTTCGACCAAAACACCCACAGTTATCATCCCAAAATGCCGGCACAAATTAATTGCTGAACTACTTATTCTGTCCACCACTCTGAAGATGTTTCTCTAGAATGGCACCAGAACTTTTGTTGGAAAGACTGAAGAGAAAATATTCTCACCCTTCTCTCCTGTATCAAAACCCATGATTTGAAGACCTATGACTGAGGGCCTGATTTGCCATTAAGTTACTTACTACTGATGATCAAGCCTAAAGTATGAAATGAGCTTTATCGGTTAAAGGAAACATGTTGTACATGCTGAGATGTTGTACATCTCAAAGGAATACACTGGATACCTGTGGATCCCTTGGGTATGTTTAAATCATTTTGGATAAGGAAGAAGGAAGATGAATTATTGACATTTGTCACCTGCTACCTGAACTGTAGGCTGTTCAGCCCTACAGTTGTGGTAGTGTGCTATCTGCAATCCCTGCCTGAGCCATAACCACCAGTGGTGGTTGTGATGGCTGCATCTGGCTTAAGTTGGTCGTTTGGAAGACAGATATCAACACAGTAAGCAAGGGCTCTCTTGCACAGTAACACAGCTATCTCACTGTTATGCCAATATGACTCTAAGTCAATCTTATTTCATAAATAGTGGACAGCCCTGGGCCCACTGAGCTGTCCTGCAAGTCAGTGGGACGCATGCCAAGATCTCCCCTTGAGTTG
The DNA here is from genome assembly GCA_027560015.1 of Chloroceryle amazona. Taxonomy (NCBI): domain Eukaryota; kingdom Metazoa; phylum Chordata; class Aves; order Coraciiformes; family Cerylidae; genus Chloroceryle; species Chloroceryle amazona. Next base: position 49,101 of record JANHFX010006278.1, read on the forward strand.
GGACACCCCTCAAGGTTACTCCTTGAGGCTGAGAGAATCCTTATAGTGTCAGATACTTGATAAGCAAATGGTGAATAAGTGCACTGAAACTCTGAAATCTTACCAAAGTGATATAAAGGACTGATTGTGCACATGGAGTCATTTAGACCTAAACTGTTGACCAGGTGTGGGACTAAGTCTGTAACCAGTCACACCTAAACTCCCCTCTGAGAAAGAGTTTAGAACACAAGGGTATCTCTCCTGAACCTCATGACTCAACGGGAGGGTCTTCCTGACAGTTTGTCTGACCCTGTCCTCTACACAGGAAATAATCAAGTGTACCTTGCCATTGAATCTTGTTAAACCAGTGTCACATTTACGATTGAACTTTGTTAAAATCACCGGTTTTGATCAATAAAGTATGCTGCTGCTCCCCTCCTGTAAGTTGTTTTCCATGACAACAGCTACTAACACCAAGGGGATTCTTTCATCAGAAATGCTATGCAGAATGTCTCAATGTAAAGCCATTAAGACAGCACTTCAGACATTATACTACAACAAATTTTGATCTCCCCAAGTCCTCCCCCTCTTTCTTTTTAAGCACAATTTAAGTGAGCAGAAGGGCTCTGGTATTATTGACAACGATAATTCCAAATACCGGAAGGACAAGGGTCCTGGAAGGAGATACTCAAAGAGGAAAGGCTTGCCTACACTTAAAGTCTGACATTTCTTTAGTGAATAAACAAGGGTAGTTGCAAAAGACTGCTCTGTTCTTTACAGGCACAGTGAAAAGTAGCCAGTGAAAAGTAACCAAAAGAAAAGTCTGCTGTGGACAGTGGTTCAACAAGAAACTGCAGAAAGCAGAAAAAAACCCAACCCAAAACACACACACACACAAAAAAATCAAGCAACTAAACTAATTAAAAAAACCCCACCCCAATACTGCCATAGTAATTGCATTTTATATAGCCAATATAAAAGAAATATCAAATATAAAAGGTAAACAAATTACTGGTCAAGATACTCTCTTTCAAGAGAGAAATCTCATCTTCCTGTACTGGGATGAACCGTTGTCCTCCTCTGGACATGCAGAAAAGGAGAGATACACTTCTCAGCAGTCACTAATACTGTCTCCACTCAGAGACAGCTTTAATCTCTTAAACCGTCAAAGACTGTATTGAGCCAGGCCAGTCAGAGTCTAGAAATGGCACACTGTCTTCTGAACTGATAAGAGTTAATCAATAAACAAGAAGATTCAGAAGTCAAGAGTTGAAAGATTCCTCACATTCTGATACATCTTTTTTACATGAAACACGCATAAGATGGCAAGACCACTAAAAATCAAACATATTCATTTAAATGAAGCAAATAATCTGAGTGATGACTGTTCAACAAGATGCATTTGCGAATTACAGAAAAATAAGAAGACCTTTTATATATTAAATAGGTCATTTTCATTGTGTCACAATGCTTTGCATAAGCAATACCATACGAAAAGTTGGAAGGACAAGCATAACTCTTCTTAGGGAATTACACTTAATAATTTGAAATCACAAAAAGGAAGAGTTGGATTTTAAGCAATCACCAAAATTAAAACTTCGAACTCTAAATATTTTTATTAACATGTCATGTCTTAAAACTCAGCTTTTTGCTGGTATAGTTGTCATGCATTCAATTTCTACTCTTAGAGTACTCTTTTCTCCTCATCGTATAGTTTCATTAGAAATGCTCATCGTATAGTTTCATTAATTCTTCACTTTTTTTTTCTCAATGGAAGAATAAATACACAAGGATAACACTTCATGATGTATATTTCTGATTACATTATGAGATGAATAAAAGAGAAAAAAACAAGGAAAACATACTTAGCTAAGTAAACTAAAAATTGGATCTTGCATTCTGCATTTGCACTTTACAAGGTTAATTTTGGGGGGTTGTATTTAGTATACACATGCAAATGCACAGAGGTGCATATATTATAATTGCTACTGTAGCACTCCAATAATCACTGTGGGAATGTTTAAGAAAGATTATGCTCAATGCTAACAATTCCAAAATTTATCTCAATACATCCTCCCCCCGCTGACAGTTTAGCAGGTGTTCTATTGCAACAAGCATCAGTTCAGCTGCCACCTGGTAGGCGTAGGCTGACTTATCAGCATTCAGCACATTTCCACTTCTATCACTTTGAGCCATGAGACATCACAGCCTGGTTCTCTCTATTCACTTTCTCACTGAATCCCATTAATTATGATTACACTTCGGTACAGTCTGCTTCCTCCCAAGACTAGGTGACAGAATGAAACTTAAATATTTAACTATTTCTAGAACCTTTTTTGTTGATGTTGGTTTTTTTAGTATTAGGATACAAGAATAAAGATACCAAAATAAGAACATCAACTCCCTTACCCACCTTGAATGTCTGTTACTGAAAACATATATGCTGATATTCTGCAATATGCTACTTTAAACACCAACCACTGAAAAATATACTATTCAGAGTAATGTTCTGTAAATCCAAAACTATAAATCTAGTTATAAAGCCTTCTGGTTTGAAAGGTTTCCTCTGACACTTCATGATAAAGCACAAGGCTATGAAGGGAATCAGCATTTAGCTATATATTACAAAAACTGAACTCAGAAACTACATTTCCATATGATATAATATGTCATTCGGAAAACAAACTACCTTTTAGATTAGTAATTTATTCAAAAAAGCTTGCTTTCCAAGCCAGGCGGTATAATTCTAAACACCTACATTTCTTCAATTTTATACATAGGCTGATTTAAGCATGAAAATTCAAGTCATATTCCAAAAGGCATACAACACATCAGTGGCTTCATCCCACCTAGGCTGCAGTCAGTGTTGATAAGCTTAGCGGTGCTTACACAGCATCAAGGCCTTTCTTTTCTGCTTCTCACATCACCCTGGCAGCAAGGAGGCTGGGAGTGCACAAGCAGCTGGAAGGGGACACAGCTGGGACAGTTGACCTTAACTAACCAAAGGGATATCCTATATCATATGACATCATGCTCAGCAATAAAAGCTGGGGGGAGAAGGAGGAAGGGGGCATATCTGCAGTTATGGCATTTGTCTTCCCATGTCACCATTAGATGTGATGGAGCCCTGCTTTCCTTGAGATGGCTGAACACCTGCCTGACAATGGGAGATAGTGAATGAATTCCTTATTTTGCTTTTCTTTGCTTGCACATGCAGCTTTTGCTTTACCTGCTAAACTACCTTGATATCAATGCGTGAGCTTTCTGACTTTTACCCTTCCAATTCTATACCCCATCCCACTGGAAGCAAATGAGCAAGTAGCTGTGTGGTGCTTATCTGCCTACTGGGGCTAAACCACGATGATACTCTATACATGAAAACATTCCCTTAAATATTATTACTATGGGTTAAATTTCATACTGTCATGAAAACATGAACTAAAACACACAGAAAACATTGCATTATTCTATATTCTAGGCCAGGGAACATGATGATACATTATGTTTGTATACACAGGTCCGCATTATCAAACACCGCATACAATAAAAGAGAAATCACAATAATAAACAATGAGAGTGATGAGGACAGTTTACCGGCTATGTAACAGCAGGAACAGACTGAGAAGTATACGTAGCCTGGTTCTTCCAAACACCTTAGAACAGTTGCATAGTGGGAAACTATGAATGATAAACCTGTAAGCATCAAAGGGCTTTTAAAAACTCAGCATAACATAAACAGATGTTCAGACAGGGAACCTCCTGAATTAAGATCTACTCTTCTGAGTCAAAGCTGTTGAGTTCAAAACTTAAAAACCTGTAAAGCACTCAGAATATAGAATAAATATACTTAAAGTAAAGCAGTAGAAACATCTTTATTAGCTGGAACTTATAGGAAGTTCAAAACGTAAGACAATCAGGTAGAAAATCTTGTAGGAATGAAGAAGAAACTGCATACTTCAGATGTCTTTGAAAACAGCTATGTATTAAACTCACTGACAAAGAAAGACAGTTTTTCTTCCTGCTTTCTTATATAATGTTCTTAGCAAATGTCCAGTCTACCACTATCTAGCAGCACAAAATAATCATTCACATTCTTCTAATTCATTACAGCTTTTAAAATGTATTTGATTATTCTTGGTTTAATTACACTTGAACCTTTTTAGATCATAATACTGATAAAGTTACATTTCATTGCATAGGAAAAACCACACACAAAGAAATGAAGCATTTATTTAAAAATATTAGGTATGCAGCCTAATACAGTTAGTTAAAAAGTGTTTCAGACAATAGAAAATCACATGAAAACTTAAATGGAAATAAAATAGAAAAAAAATATTGGTAATGTCTTAAATATTACAAAAACTTTTAGGATAAAGATTATGATTAAGAGTTTTCTGCTGGAAAATTCCAAGCTAAACCATGTTAAAGTCCTAGTATTAAAAGCATTTGTTTACATCTTTTCATGGACTCCGTGCCCAAAAAAATTAAAATTATAATTATATAATTATAATTAACCCTTATAGTAAACAGAAACTAATTCAATGAATGAATGCACAGATTAAAAATAAACACTAATGTACCTTGTCAAAAGGAATTCCATACTTCTTCAATATTGATGGAGAAATCAGAGTCATCTTGTGGCGAAGAAAAGCAGCACATCCTTGAGAGCTGCATGGGAAGAAACCTAGTAAGATAAAAGAAGCAAGATTTTATACCTTTTAATTAAAAAGAAGTAAACTCTTTTTGTAGTATTTTACAGTACATAATACTGTTTAAACTTGGTTTTGAATTTTTTATTCTGTCATTGTTAGGTTCTGAGAGATTTTTATAAAAATTAAATGCACCTCCTAAGTTTATCAAGTGATTTTTAGAAGTTGCAGAGTTTTGAGGTTAGTTTGTTTGTTGAAGAATTGAAATAATTTAAAATAAATGTGGGCCTGTAAATTTAGGTATACATTCTTACCCTTTACAGAAAGAGTAAGTTCTCACTATTAGGTATACAGTTTCATCAAAGTCCTCTCTTGAAACCCGAGGAAAAGATGAATTATAAGTTTTTCAACTAGTGTAGTATGAATCAGCTGTAAGAAAAAAGTAAGAAAATGTATTATCTTGATAAAGGAGAAGATACACTTTGATGAAAAGATCTCCTTAATGATGGTGTTAATACTGATTCAGAAAAAATACTTTTCACTGTACTTTAGAAATATAACATCCAAAATACTTTGGATTCATTTATGCATAAAATTATATTTTATGCCTGAAGAACACAAGAGATCTTTCAGAGAGATCATTCTTGATAAATTACCTAGGATTATCCAAGGTGTAAATGTTTGTCTGCAATGAATGTATTAACAAAAAACATCCCTCAAATTACTCTCCAAACTGAATTGTAACTATTTTGCTGGAAAAGCCTGGTAACTATATGAAAGAAGTACAAAGTCACTGAGGAAAAGCAGGGGAAAAACATTTTAAAAATTACTACACAAATGATATAAAAGCATTGCTTAGCTGAAACAGAATTAGCCACAGGACATCTAATAAGTAAAAGGGCTTTTTGTCATCTCTACTGTTTGCAGAAGTTGCTGTATACCTCTCACGCAAATGCTAATTTGCCATTTAAAGAAGCCACTTCATTCCTGAAGCAACATATCTTTCCCATGAGGATCAAAGAAAGTTTTCTCTGTAACTGCAAATCAGAACAAATAATAATAAAAAAAGATTAAAAC
>JANHFX010006278.1:54878-67599 GCA_027560015.1 Chloroceryle amazona
AGAAGCCACTTCATTCCTGAAGCAACACAGGCGCTAATCAGCAATTGAAAAAAAAAAAAAAACAAAACAAAAAAAACCCCACCACTTTCAATCAATTCCCATCTAAATATTTTTAATTACTTGAGAAAATAAAAACAACACATGAAATCTTTAGCCATAATATATAGTCTTCTCTATAATGTCTATAATGTTTCTTCTAACTGATGACTTTTCTACTTCTGTCCATTAACATCCCTAAAATTCCAGAACAATTTTAAGGTGATCGTGTTATAATTGTTATATTCTTTATACTTTTATTTATTATTGTTTTATTACTTTCTAGGACACTCCGTAGTCTCAGGAGAACTTTCTTTTTTTCTGATTTCTCAGATACTTAAGCAGCACTTAAGCAGCACAAGTGTAATGTACACTCATGCTGATCAATGTACTAGGAACTCCACTAAAATGCCTTGAGATCAAATTTTATTCAAATTTAGCATTCTTTCTTTTTTTTCTCCCCATAAACAGGCACAGAATTAATTTTATAAATTTCAAAAATGTTGTACTTGGTAGGCAGTCTTATATATGTCTGGCTCCACTGACTAAAAGACAGTTAATAGAAACTAGCGCACAATTACTGGGCTCCAGGAAATAAACTGCAACTAGTTCAGCATAATTAATGACTATACCATAATGATAACAATCATAACTTGGATTCTACAGCTTGTAAACTTGCAAGAAATCTTAGTCCTGAGCAGCATAGTAATAACAACATGCTGGATTATACTCTGAAAGAAGTGATTGAAAGTGATACTTGAGGAAGTAGCTGGTATGAAAAATAGAAAACCCTTTAATTCCTAAAAGCAAGAAGAGTTTGACTGAGCTGTTTCCCCTGAGAAAACAAATTCTGTACCAAATACTGCTACTACAACATGCTTAATTAGCTCATTACATGATGATAAAAAGCAAATGATGGGCATATATCCAAAACTTAATTTGTACCACTAGAGCTCCAAGAGGTCAGAAATAGTTGTGACAAGAGAACTCAAGCAGAACGCAAGCTTGTTGATGAATTCTAAGAAAGTTGCAAACACAGAACAGCAGAACAACTTGCTCAAAATACATTAAGGGAAGTTCCCAGGAGAACAATTGCTGTGGCTACAGGGCCCTCACAGTAAAATCAAAATGAACCCTACACAATCTGTACCACTACAAAAAATAAAATAAAAATCATCTGACTCTGCCAAAGTCTACTCCTAGACACACTCAAATTTTCCAGTCTCATTGACCTCCTTTTCTCAAAAGCACTGCTTTTAAGTGAACAAGGGAGGAAAGGATGGTAGTATTTCCTCATTACAAGGCTCTGTTTATCAGAATGTCTTTAGTTCTGCAGAGACTAAAGGTATAGTCAGGCAAGCTTTTCTTTCAGCAAAGAAAATCCCTCTGGGAGAATTGGTTATCAGATGTAGAAAGTACCCAACAGAACACTGAAGAGAGAACATTGCATTAGAAACATCAAAAGACCCTTACAAATACATTAAACGCAGGTCAACTCAAAATATGCCTGGAAAACATCATAACCATTCTTAAATACCAAGTTGATGCGAAAATTACTCATTTACAGGATTATAAATTAATCCTAGGTATTTAGCGAAATCCCACAACCAAAAGAAAAAATTTATCTAAAATGTAACCACTGTTCAAGTTCTGCAATATATCATGCTTTTATGAGACAGACGAAATCTTAACTCTTAATTCACTAAAACAAATCCATTAACTCTAAATAAATTCCACAAAAGCAGATATTTTGTGTCAATTTGCATGCAACTCCAATTCCTTGGATGGTCTCTTGATACCTGGAAGACTCTTCTACACCTCTTCTTCAATACTTATATTTAGCCATCCATACACTACTTATCCTCTTGGAAATTATTACACAAAACACAAAATGACAATTCAAAACAAATTACTTCACGAGAGCCGATGAAAAATAATCAAAGATCAGGGTAAAACAGACTTATGTTGCTTATTGATTTATATCCATGAGAAAAAGGCCATCTAGTTGGAAATTATCCAATCCATGATTTAAATAAACGGGGACATTCTCAAGAACCAGAGCAGAATTATAACAGTCTACAAGGTATGTGATTCAACACTCAGTGGCCCAAAGGTTTTGGGTATGAGCATATAAACTATAGGTGGAGCACATCTATCCATCAAACTGAAAATCCCACTCAGGCTTTTTAAAAACCTTATCCAGCTAACGTAAGCAACAACAGCAAAGAATATGTGAAAACATAGGCTTCATAGTGTGTTACCAAAGAAAAGCATGCTCTCAGAAGACACTACATACATATTCCAACAGATACTATATCCCAAAATAAGATAACCTCACACAAGGTAACCAATATATTTATACTAACAAAATAAAACTACTTTTTGAGTTACAGTATTTGTCACTGGGCTGGTGAAGAGACACCTTTTGACAATCCTATTCCACCTCAGCAGACAATGAAACTTCTATACTCTAGAGACAAGCCAAGGATTTCTTATCTCTGGGTGGAAGCTGGAAGCAGTGGGCACTAAGCAGATAGCTAACTTCATCTGAGGGAGACAGGATTCCCACACACAGGACACTGCTGCACCGAGAATCTTCAAAGCTTACATGAAAAGATTCAGAGATGAAGAACATTTTAAAATAAGTTCAACTTTATGAATTATTGAGGGACAGTGAATATTGCAATCTGGAAGGCTTTTTTTTCTTTTTTTCATTCTGAGAATATCATTCCTATACGTCACACACAGCTCATATCAAATGACCATATCACATCACAAAAATCACTCATGTGAACTGAAGTGGATGGGGTTCTGCTTCCTGGTTGATTACTGTTTTCAAGATATTTGGAATGCTCATTTATGGTACTGAGAATGCCCATACTGTTTTAAATTAAACTGTTCAGCTACAGTCATACATGGACAATACAATCATACATGGACAAATTACAGTATTAGTCAATTCAACTGCATTGACATGAACTGGGCAATTGGCCATGTATTACCTTGAATGATCAAAGATATCACAATTTGGACAATAATAAAGTCATTATTGAAGTGCGCACACACATCAAATCATATTCTTAAGAACTTTCAAATCAAATTCTGACCAGGTTAGAATTCTTATCCTTTTCTACACATCCATAGTCAAGTCCTCACTTGAAATTTTACAGTAAAGGTGCTCTATCTCTAGTTTATTAGTATTAATTGAAAATATAAAATACGAAAATATAATTATAACACAAGAGAAGAGAGAGAACACCCTAATTGCAAACAATATAATTTAATATAATTTAAAATAATCCAAATTAACTGAATTAAGCTCACAGTTATGGTAATTTTTTACTTATGTAGATGTTCACTTAAAGGACTCAGAACATACAAAATATGAATCATAATTCAGTCACCAGTACTCTTGGAACACATGTAGAGATGAAAGGGGGACTGAGTTTTCTCGTTATTGGTAGGTATAAATACAATCTTCATATAATTTATTTAAATTAACTTAGAAACTAATTTAATTTTCTATATTGCACCTAAAAGAAATTAGGAGGCTGAGTCTGCATGACAACAATCCCCACAAAGAAGTAGTGGCAATTTGTATGCTATACAAAGCACAGGGTACAAAAACTACAAAAGAAGCAAGTGCTGTGAAATACGAGTGTTGCTATGCCCAGCTGAATGTTACAACCTTAAGTATATTATCTCCTAGACGCAAGTTTCCTAAACCTGACTCGTGTAACTATCATTGAGACAAAGTGCAATTCTTCAGCTGCTCAAGTTTTCAGATTTGAGACTCTTAGAAGTTATGCAAGTTCTACATCAAGCTTCACTGCAATGACTATTTATACTTCTCTTCATACATAACAGGTAATGACTTCTGCATGGAATAAATTAGCTAACACTGCACACCATACAAAGCTTTTTATAGCACCCCTCCATACTTACAATGTATTAAACTTTACTTTCTTCTTTAACATAATTGAACATCACAGATAGATGTCATCTCTTCTCTAAAACAGTTTCTGCAACTAAATGATCTATTAAAATATTCTGAAAACCCTTTAAACTTTCATTTCTGATTTGCCACTCTGCTTCTGTTCTTTATTTTATAACCCAATTTGTGAAACAAAAATTCCTTAAGACCATGGCATTACAGATTAACTGAATAAGCAAAAAAAATCGCAGTTAACAGCTCACTTGAGATTTTTATTACATTTATGTCCACATAAAATTGAAAAAAAAAATACAAAAATGAAAAAGAAGCTGAAGGGCAAAAAAGCAAACTGTTGTCTTTATTAGATGCAAGTATAATGTCTTTTCAGATAGATAAAGTATCTGTAGGTGCCACAGTCAATCAAGATTTCAATGGAAAGCAAAAATAAAAGCATTCATGTACAAAAGGCATGTGTGGTAATTGTGATGTGCAGACAAGATAATGGAAAATATTCTAGCCTTCCTTTAATTTTATGTGTCAACTGCTGCCTTGACTTACAACAACCTGTCACATTTAATGTATTATTTTAGCATTTTAATTATTTAGAAGCATTTGATTAATTCAGTAGAAAACTGATCATCAAAGCTAACCTTCTTGAATAAACTTTTTTTTTTTTTCCTTCAGATGTTGCATTCATACAAAAATATAAGTAAAAATATTTTCCTGCAGGAATGCAAGGTCTTGATCATAACCCCTTCATTTAACAGTCCTTCAGATTGAAAAGTGAGAGCTTACTAACAATGATTAAAACAAAAAGGCAAATTTTTCATCAGTCTTAGTATCCCTCTCTGAAGCTTTTCCAATTCTCTGTTCGTTTTACTCCTTCCTCACTTCCTGTAAATCTTAAAAATAATTATTGAATGATCCTATCATAAGTCAGTGTCATATGACCAGTCTACAACATTTATCAACTTATTTAACAGTGAAAACCAAATGCTTCAAGGCATGCATCTGAAGTGCTATATACTTCACAAGCAGACAAAGAATCTGGGAAGAAAAAAAATGAGTGACAATGTTCTCAACTGAGAACTATGGCAGAATTTAGGAATAGTAAATGTAATTATCCAGGCTGAAATTTGTCTTTCTGAGATTTGTTTTAAGACTGCAAGTTCTCAGGTCTTTACTTTCACATCTCAGTGATACATGTCATCTTACTGTTCTTCACAATAGTTTAAAAATAGCTCAGAAAAATAGTCATGCAACTATAAGCACATAAAAAGGTTATGAAAAGAAAATGTACAAAAATTTTCAGAAATTAGTCTACATACACAGTATCTAATTAGCAACTTTCAACAGCATTCCTTAAATAAAATAGTTAATAGCAGGCTACAAAGCTTGAGCTGCCAGGCTCATGAAAACATGACCAATTATTCCCATGTTCATAAATTGCACGCTTAATCTAGAAACAAATAGATAGGTGTAGCATTACCGAAAATAATACAAAGTACTGTGTGAGAGGAATTTTCCAACAGACCAGGGATTTTTAGCCCTATCCTGGTTTGAGTGAGAACAGAACTAATTCTTTCAGTGATTTTACTTTTCAGCTCAGTTCTTCTAACTAACAGCACTGTCTGCAGTCAGCAGCCTGTTCTCACAGGCAGTGTCTGCTGTTGACAGTGTGAACACCCCACATTTAGAGTTACTACCAAGGATTGGTGTGCAGACCAAAGCCACTGCTGGATCTTCTGTACCACACTGGGGGTGCAGAAAGTGAAAGGCCGCACCTGCAGCGAGGAATGGACAGGGCAGGTGACGCTAAACTGACTCACAAGGTATTCCAGCCCATATATGTCATATATGGTATAGTGCTGAGCAATCATGAGGGTCAAGTTGCCTTTTTCAATGGTCAGCATGTGAGAAAGACTCTGTCCATTCTGCATTTGATCCTGATCTGTGTGTTCCTGAATCCAGTACAGAATCCAGCTCCTGAACACAGCTTCCATCTGCCACTAAGCCCAGTCTGGAATTTTCCCAGTGTCTGATTCACAGCATCGATGGTGACGATGACATAATTGCCATCAGGGGGATGGGTTCAATACTGGTTTTTGTATATATATGTGTATGTACTCCATATTATAATTATTAATTTAATTAAAGCTGTTCTAGCTCATAAGTCTCTCTCCCTTACTGACTTTCTTTTCCCTTTTGGGGATGGAGGGGTGCTAACAGAGACCATCTGTTATAGGTCTAGGGGACTGCCCTGACCTTAAACCTTGGCAAGCTCTTAAATCTCAACCTTACAAAAATAACCTCTACTCCTTCTCAGTAGATGTTCCTCACATCTCTTGAAGGCAAAAGCCAGTACATGCTTTGGCTAAAGTGGACTTACCTGCCTACTGTCTGGACAGCAAGCTGCTACAAAATGAGATTTAGCATTAGTACCTTTTGTCTGCTTACCCATTCCCAGAGGTACTAATCAGGTTTCCATCCTCTACCCAGCCATTAACTTCCACAAAACTTCTGGAGATTTGGCTGTCTTCATCATTTCTTTTTTTTTTTTTTTATCAAATTTAGCTAAGTTAAGATTGAATAGTTACTGATGAAAAAAATGTATGACAAGAAATGGCAAGGGCACAGAGGAGACAAAGACACTAGCAATGAAAATCTAATGAACAACAAAATACTAAGCTTCATTCTCGTAAGTTTTACAAAGTTAAAAATGCCAGTACAAAATAAAGTTCTAAAATTAGAAAAAAAAATTATATTGTTTCTGAAGTAATCCCAGAGAACAGGAAAATGTTCCTTGTTTGCAATCATTCCATAGACAGATAAAAGTCACACAACATTAATTAATAAAATACAGCATGTGAGTCAAGAACAAAGTTTTTCACTTTGCTGTTTTTCACTTTTCAAACATCTTACATGTGGAAATGCTGAAAGTATTACCTTGAGCTAGTCTTTCAAGCCGTTTCCCATGTTCCGGAGGAACAGCATACCTAAAATTCACATAAAGAAAAGAAATACTTAAAGTCATAATTACTACAAAAGCCACAATTCATGTATGATAAATATCTAAAAAAAAAACAGAAGCGAAAAATATTAAAGACTGAAAAATTATACAGGAAAAATATACCAACTTCTGAGGAAAAAGTACAGAGGGTTGGGGTGTTTTTGAGAAAAAGTGTTTATTTCTAGATTAAACACTAATGTTATATTCACTATTTAAAATAATGCATATTGACAATATTTGATAGGATTACACCACTCTAGTTAAAAGTAAAAGAACATGTTTTTAATTTCCAAATGAAACAAAAGGACATAAAATATATATAATTCATTCAGATTTAATTTCTTTGAATTTTATTGTGCTTCACAAGAGTTCAAGAGAAAAATATGAGCATTAAATATCTTTATTTTTTTCTTATAAACACTATAGTCTATAGGAAATTTATATAGTTGTGAGATAAAAGGGTTACTTTTCTTTGTAAAATCATTATAATTAGGGGTTTTTTTTAATTATTTAAGAAATACACTTCATTTAAATTAAAGAATTCTACATATCTTGGATTCCCTCTATTCTCACAATAACATGCTTTTTAAAGGTTCCTATCTGTATATAAAGGTGCTATCTGTATATGGTCATTAAAAATATAAGAGAAGTAAAATTAACCTCATGTTATGTTTAATGTTTATTACAGCCAAAAAATGGATTACTGAAAAGCTGTAATGCATTCTGTTTTTCTGAGCACTTTGTTATTCACATATTTACTGCTGTATGTATTAATTAGGCTTTATTATTCACTTTTACTGCTTCAGTAGGTGATATAATAGGGTCTCATTCAGTTTTATGTTGTATTAGCATTGGATAGGTTCTTCTCTATAAAACACATCATTCAGAAAAGAATATGCATACTCAGCTGTACAACATAGTCCAAATCCACATTTTTAAACTAAGTAAATACACTGGTTTCTTTCTTTTAGTACAGCGTAAACACAGGTTTAATTCATCTCCCCAGACAACTCACTAAGAAAAAAAGTCTATTACAACTGAAACTGCTGCACAGGAGGAAGACTACTCCACTACAGAAGGCTCTAAACTGAACTATATCAAAACCCATGCCTACTGACAACCCACTTCAAAGGGTAAAAAAACAAAAGAGACTGCCAGCAAATGTTTGCAATTTTAATCAGAATTTGAGTTTCTCGCAAAAATTGGTTTTGTTTCTTTCATTTTGTACTTCCAAAGTGTTTGTGCCCCTTCTCCGCTCCATATTACATAGGCATCAGTGCATACATAGTAAACTAAACTATATGCTTGCATCTTTCACACCCCAGCAGAGATAAATGCTATGCACAGCATTACATACTCTAGTGTATGTCATTAAATTCATTAAATACACAGATCCATAAAGTAAAACATGAACAGATAGTGTTGTTTGTTTGTTGGATTTTTTTTTAAAAAGTAGGGACTTAAAGTTTGTTTTACCATCCTCTAATTGGACTGGTATTATTCCCAAAAAGTTACTCTTATAAAAGTACATTACCAGATTTTTCTGGCAATATGCAGCCTCATGCTTCCATTTATATACATAAATAACTAAGTTCTTCTTAATATTACAAAAATGGACGAGTAAGTAAATCTCTTGGAAAGACGACAGGACATGATTTAACTGGGGTAGAACTATTTGTTTAGCTAATCTAAAATTATCAAGCAATAATTCACTCAATGTTAAGTTTGTGCTTTTCATCATTGTTTTCATCTGGGGTCTGTCGCAACATCTACTCAATCCTTTATTTCTTCCCACTGTTGCCATTGCTACTTCCTCACAGCTAAGGGAAGGACCAAGGAAAAGAAAGTCATCTCTGTATTATCAGACATAGGAGCCCCAAAGTCACTCTCCAGGCCCTTCAGGGCTGACTCCTAACACAGTTTATTAGACAATTGAGGGTGGGGGTTTTTTAGCACATGAGCACCTGCCTTGGCTATCAGTCAAATCAAAGTGACATGAATCACACTGTATCCTTGGTGTACTGTACAGAACATTAACCAATAATCTCCCAAACTCAGATCATGAAGTCAGAGAAAAAAAAAACTAACTTTTAGTCACAACAGTTAGCTCATGAGACCTTCAGCAGTATTACAATCTTCTAGAAAAATATTTTTCATCATTTTGTGTCCAGCTTCCTTTTAGCTATATTACCAAACATACAGCAATGTTTGATTTACTCCTCATAGCTTAAGGTCAAATCCATCCCTCTTTAAAAGTAAATATAATGGACACTAAATGCTAAATCTCTAGGAAGCAAAGAAAATGTTTCTTGGATAACAAGCAAAGAAACAGATAAAAAGGGAAGAGCAGATAAAAAGGGAAATGTTCATGTTGAATACATTTTAATTTTATTAGTTCGGGAAGACATACTTGTAAAAAGTAACGAAGAGACAGATAAAAGCTGAAAAGCCACTGTTCATTGCTAGAATCATACTAGACAGAAAAAATTATGGCACATACCTTTGTTGAATATTGTTCAAAGATATTCCTAAAATATAGGAATTCAGCAAATCAAGGATACTGGCAACCAAGTAACTACACATAAGTAATAAATATCAAATCTAAGCCATGAACTTGTGTTTCTGGAACATTTAAATATGTTTTCACGATTAATTCTTCTACACGACTTCTCTTTGTACTTTAAATAATTTACCATCTTCTCCGCTTTGCTCCTTTTGAAAAGAGAATCTCAGTTTCCAGAAATAACAAAACCACAGAATTGTGTTGGATGGAAAAGACCTTTAAGATCATTGAGTCCAGCCATTAACAAACACTTCCCTAGTCCTGCTGGCCACACTATTTTGGATATAAGCCACAATGCTTTTGGCCTTCTTGGCCACCTGGGCACACTGTTGGCTCATGTTCAAGCTGGCTGTCAAACAACATCCCCAGGTCCCTTTCCACCCAGCAGCTTTCCAGCCACTATTCCCCAAGCCTGTAGCATTACCTGGGGTGGTTGTGATCCATGTGCAAGACATAGGACTTCACATTGTTGAACATCATGCCATTGGCCTCAGCCCATTGATTCAGATGGGCTGATTGTCCAGATCCCTCTGAAGAGCCTCCCTGCCCTCAAGCAGATCTATGCTCCCACTCTGCTTCACAACATCAGCAAACTTAGAGGGTGCCCTCAATCACCTCATATGGATACTTGATGAAGATAATAACACAGAACAGGCCCCAGTACTGAGACCTGTGGGATAACTCTTGTGACTGGCCACCAAGTGGATTTAACTCCATTCACCACCACTCTCTGGGATTTTTGGCTTGCAACCCAAGCCAAAAGCAGCCAGTTTCTCCAGGACAATGCTGTGAAAAATGGTGATAACTTACTGAAGTCCAAGTAAACAACATCCACAGATTTTCACTCATCCATCAAGTGGGTGGCCTTGTCATATAAGATCAGGTTAATCAAGCAAGACCTGACTTTCATAAACCCATGCTGACTGGGCCTGAACCCTTGGTTGTTCTGTGTCTTGTGATGGCACATGCTCCATAACCTTCATCAATATCAAGGTCAGACTGACAGTCCTATAGTTTCCCAGACCCTCTTTTCAGCCCTTCTTGTAGATGGGTGTCACATTTGCTAACCTCCAGTCACCTAGGACCATTCCAATCAACCAGGACCACTGATAAATGGTGCAAAGAGGCTTGGTGAGCACTTCCACGAGCTCATGCAATACTCATGGGTGGGTTCCATCTGGATCCACAGGCTTGTGTGTGTCTTAAGTGGAGCAGCAGGTCACACAGCACTTCCTGTCAAAGTATGCAGGCTTCATTCTCCTCCCCATCCCTGTCTTCCAGCTCAGAGCACTGTGTACCTGGAGGACACCCGCTCTTACTACTGAAGATGAAGGCAAAGTAGGCATTCAGTACCTCACTCTTCCTCATCCTTAATCACTACAGTTCCCCTTGCATCCAATAAAGGACAAAGCTTCTCCTTAGTCCTCCTCTCATTGCTAATGTATCGATAAAAACATTTTCTATCATATTTTATACCAGCGGCCAATTTCAGTTCCAGTTGTGCCCTTCTGATTTTCTCCCTGCATAACATCACAACATCCTTGCAGTCTTCAAAAGTTACCTGTCCCTTCCAAAACTCATAAACTCTATTTTTTTTCCCCCTGAACTTCATCTTAAACTCCATTTTCAGCCGAGATGATTTCTCCCCTGCTGGTTCATCTTTTTTGCACATAGGGACGGCCTACTCCTGTGCCTTGAAGATTTTCTTCTTGAAAAATGTCCAGCTTTCCTGGACTCAGTTGCCCTTCAGCAGCCTCACAAGGAACTCTGTCAACTAGGTCAAACTTTGTAATCCAGGAATCAAAGGTAGCAGTTCTCTGACCCCACTCTTTACTCTCCTGAGAATCGCAAACTCAATCATTTCATGTTTGCTTTGCTATGCCCAAGACAGCCTCCAACGTCACATTACCCACAGGTCCTTCTCTGTTTACAAACACCAGGTCTAGTGAGGCATCTTTCCTAAGTTGCTGGCTAACCAGCTGTGTCAGGAAGTTATCATCCACACACTGCAGGAACTTCTTGGACTATTTTCTCTCTGATGTATTTTATTTCTAACAGACATCTGGCAAAGTCCCTCATAAGAATAAGAGCTGGTGATTGAAAGATTTTTTTTTCCCAGCTGTTTCTAGAACATTCATCCACCTCATCATTCTGGTTGGGTGGTATATAACAACCTACTACCATAATATTAGCCTTTTTGGCCTTCCCCCTAATTCTTACCCATAAACACTCAACCCTATCATCACCATCGTTAACCCTAGAACAGTCAAGACTCTCCCAAAGATACAAGGGCTAGCCCACCACCTCTTCTTCCTTGCCTCTCCCTTCTGAAAAGTTCATAACCATCCAGTGCAGCACCCACGTTATGTGAGTCATCCTACCATGTTACCATAATAGCAACTATGTCAGTTTTTTTGCTGCATTAATGGCTTCCAGCTCTTCCTGTTTGTTGCCTATGCTGTGTGCATTGGTGCAGATGCACTTCAGGTAAGTTACAGATCCTGCCACCTTACTGGGGGCAGAAGCCCTAAACCCTACATAGCCATTC
Source organism: Chloroceryle amazona (assembly GCA_027560015.1). Taxonomy (NCBI): domain Eukaryota; kingdom Metazoa; phylum Chordata; class Aves; order Coraciiformes; family Cerylidae; genus Chloroceryle; species Chloroceryle amazona. The sequence goes on from JANHFX010006278.1 coordinate 66,970, forward strand.
TCAGGTGTTTCTGTGGCTTCTGGCACATTAACCCTTGCATGTTTGCTGTCGCATCGTTCTCCATCTTCTTACTCCACTGTTTATTCAGGACCTAGTGGCAATGCAACTTCCCTGTTCTACCTACATTCTTCAAATCTTCAGCAGATGCACAACAGAGAGTGATCTAGTAACATCTTTAGTTCAGAAAACATAGTTGGTGACAAGTTAGGATAGCTGACTTTATGAAATGATAAAGCAGTGTTATGGAAACTTGGCTGAAAACAGCAATTCAAGACCTGCTTAATTTCAGTAGCTGCTTTTAGATACTGTATCACCCATTTTATACTCATAAACAAAACCTGAACATCCTTTGAGTTAGTTACCTTTACAGTTACTGTTCTACAAGAATGAATTTTTTTCATCAACAACTGCTAGTCCATTATAATAAAATACAAGATTGACCTTGTGTGGCAAAGAAAAAGAAATTAGTACAGGGGAAAAAAAAAGAAATAAAAAATAGTAATACAAAAAAATGTACTCAAGTTCAGTTGTATTAGGAAAGTTTAGATGTTCACCTCCCTCATGTTTAGTATCCAGGAATGGAGGGAGGTGGGTAACCTCCTGTGGGACAAGACCCTAGACGGTGAAAAA
>JANHFX010006278.1:73075-88995 GCA_027560015.1 Chloroceryle amazona
GGTTGTATGCGGACTCTGTTTCGGGGTGTTTCTTTGTACCATTGCATTTCTCTTGTTTTGTATTTCTGACTTGAGTCTCTTGCTGTTTTGCTTTTTCAAACCATTACAACACGCAAGATGCATTTCCATTTCCTAATGATTATTTTGGACAAGTAGTCTTTGCTCAAAAGGAAGCGCTCACTGAAACTGGTGCTAGAACCACACTGATTCATTTTAACTCATCCTACATTCCTTGAACTTAAAAAAAAGGTCAGTTTTACATTTATGCCTAGACTGTTACAAGTAATTACGATAAATTATTATTAAAGCTGTCACTTTCCCTCACAGATATATCTTTTTTAATATTCAAGAACATGAAGCAAAATGCTTACATGAAGCTTTAAACAAAATATCAATTCTAACATAACACTGTTTTTAAAATTCACAATTACAATGCACACTAAAAAGTTCACAGAAGCTGTAAAAGAGCAGTTTAAAGAACAATTTAGCAGGTTATGCTATATTTCATAATGATATGCATGTCAAACTTACAGTATTTCTCTAAAGAAATACAAGGTAAGGTAGTATAGTAGTTTATATAGAAGTTATAGTCATTTATATAAAGATCATTATTCCAATCTTCACTAATTTTGCAGATGACTCAAATTTACTGCAAATGACTATCAAGCATTTTTATGACCCTTAACAGCTTTTGAACCAGCTTTTAATGCAATGTGGAGATAAAATGAGACACTTCACAAGCAGCTCTCAATTATCTGAGCACTTGCAGAGTTTGGAAGGAACTGACCCATTCTTTTCTCAAAAACACAAAGAAAAATGTAGCCTTAAGGAGACTGGTAAAAAGTGAAGCTCAAAGTTGTAAGCAGAGACCTCTTTGAAGCTAAGAATAAAATAGGCTCCAAATGAAATTATTTTATATTCATTTCCTTTTTATAAAAGTACTTACAATAATGATGTACTGTCCTTTGCACTTTACTTAAATAAGCCAACATGTGATATATTCTATTTTCATGAATATGATTTCTGTATGTACATGTTAAAACACACAATCTTTTCTCAGTGTTTAATTTTTCCCATGATTATCTCACAGATTCATTTCAATATTAAGCTGGCATAAAAGATATTTATTCCATAACTGGGATTAAAAAGCCCCTATGACTGACTGTAGCAGCTGAAACGGTAAAGAAGAGTAAAAAAAAATAATTAAGAGACAGCATGAAAAGCAGTAGAAGAAACATACTGAAAAATTTGTGATTGGTCACCCAGTCCTCTCTCCACATTCATAGCAATGAATATAATAAAAAGCCTGCCATGTATTTATTGGTTCTTCAAAGTGCATAGAATACTGACAGAAAAATCATATAAACAATCTCTGCACCATAAGCACAAAGACTAGGAAATACAGAAATCTCAGCAATCTCCCTCATTTGATCTGTTTTTTTTCTCAGTATCTTTTCAGATATTACCACTCCTTTGCAGCACCCTTGGGTGGGGAGGGAAACAACAGAAGCACATAGATTCTCTTCCGAAATGCACACTAGAACCAAACACATACATGAAGGACTGCTCACATGGATCTCAACTATGAGATCATAGAGGAAGGACATCTCACATGGAATCACAGAATACTTTGCGTTGGAAAAGACCTTTACAATCATCAAGTCCAGCCATTAACCCAGCACTGCCAAGTCCACCTCTAAACAACGCCCCTCAGCACCACATCTACACCTCTTTTAAATATCTCCAGGGATGCACCTCCCTGGGCAGCCTACCCCAGTGCTTTACAACCCGTTCAGTGAAGATATTTTGCCCAGTATCTGAAATAAACCTCCCCTGGTGCAACTCAAGGCCACTTCCTCTTGTCCAGTCACTTGTTACTTTGGAGAAGAGAATGACCCCCACCTCACTGCAGCCTCCTTTCAGGTAGCTGTATAGAGTGATAAGGTCTCCCCTCAGCCTCCTTCATCTCCACACTAAACAACACCACTTCCCTCAGCTGCTCCCCATAATACTTGTTTTCTAGACCCTTCAACACCTTCATTGCCCTTCTTTGGACTCTTCAGCATCAAAATGTCCTTCTTGTAGTGAGGGGCCCAGGTGGGCAGGGAACGTGAGCTGCAGTCAGTTCATTATACATTCCTCACACTCTTCTCATGCTCCAGAATGAAACTCCTTCTACAGGCTACAGTTCTTCACAACCTGCTTCAACTATGGGTTCCTTCAAGCGGTCAAATGTCCTTCTAACAAACCTGCTGCAGCACAGACTCCTCTCTTCATGGCTCCACAGGTCCTCCCAGGAGCCTGATCCAGCACACTCTCCCCAGGTTCACAAACTCCTTCAGGAATCCACCTGCTTTGGCATGGGGTCTCCCACAGGCTGCGGTTGCATATCTGTTCCACCATAAACCTCCACAGGCTGCACACCCTGCTTCATTATGGTCTTCACCACAGGCTGCAAGGGAATCTCTGTTCTGGCACCTGGAGCACCACCTCCCCCTCCTTCACTGACCTTGCTCTCTGCAGTGTTCTTTCACATATTCTCACTCCAGCTGCAATTGCCATTGCACAACATGTTTTTTCCTCCTCGCCAATATGGTATCACAGAGGTGCTACCACTATTGCTGATGAGCTCAGCTTAGGCAATGGCAGGTCTGTCTTAGATTTGCCTAGCACTGGATCTGTTGGCCATGGGGAAACCTTCTGGCAGCTTCTTACAGAAGCCACCCCTGTAGTCCCCCCACTACCAAAACCTTGACACACAAACACAATACAATACTATAAAGAACTGCATACAAGATATGTACTTACAGCAGTTTGCAAAAGACAATCCGTAACGTTCCAGCAAGGATGGAAAAATTGGCAATCTAGGCCACCTGTGCCTGCATCACCCACTCTTCACCAAATCATAAAGTTTCCTCACATTCAGGAGGACTCTGTGTTTCATTTGTTCCCATTGTCTCTGGTCCTGTCACCAGGCACTGCTGATAAAAGCCTGGCACTGTCCAATCTGCACCCTCCCTGCAGGTATATACATTGATCAGGTCCCACTAAGGCCTCTCTTCCCTAGGCTGAAATGTCTATTTTCTCAGCCTTCCCTCACACAAGAGATGCTCCAGTCCCTTCAGCATCTCAGTGGCCCTTTGCTGGGGTCTATCCAGTAGCTCCTTATCTCTGAGGAGAGACAGGGAACCCAGACCTAGGCACAGCGCTTCAGGTGTGGCCCCAGCAGTGCTGAATTTAAGGGAAGGATCACCTTCTTCAACCTACTGGCAGCTTTCCTCTTAATGCAGCCCAGGACATTGCTAGACACTTTTACTGAACCAGTACATTGCTGGCTCATGTTCAACTTGGTGTCCTCCAAGGTCCCCAAAGGCCTCTTCTGGAAAGAAGCTTTCCAGCCTTAAATACCAGGCACATACCTCATATACCTGAGATTTTCCTCGCCAGGTGCTGCACTTTCCACTCCCCCTTCTTAAGCTACATGAGATTCCTGTCAACCTGTTTCTCCAGCCTGTTTAAGTCCCTCTGGATGGCAGCTTCATCCAAATCACCGACAAAGATGTTAAACTGGACTAGACCTAGTATTGATACCTGAGGTAGACTTACAGAAGTCTTCCTTGCTGCCTTCAATATCTCTCAGATTCAGTTCCAGCTAGGCTTTGATGTTCTCAATTTCTGCATATTTGGATAGTGTCTCTATATTCCACCTGGGTAACATGTCCCTGCTTCTGCCTCCTTTTTACTTCCTGTTTGTGCTTGAGTTTTGTCAGAAGCTCCTTGATCATCAATGCAAACCCCTGGAATCCTTGCTTGACTTCCTGTTCATAAGGATGGACAACTCTTGAGCTTTAAGGACGTGATTACCAGCTAGCTTTCATGGGCCCCTCTTCCCTCCAGGGCCTTAGCCCACAAGACTCTTGAAAGCAAATCACTAAAGAGGCCAAAATCTGCTCTCCTGAAAGCCAGGATTATGGTCCTGCTTTCTGTCTTGACACCTCCTCTTAAGATCCTGAACTCCACCGTTTCGTGTTCACTATAGCCAAGGCTGCCTTCAACCTTCACACTGGAAACAAGTTTTGAGTACAATGTCCAGCAGAGAGCTTTGGTCTGGAAATTGTCACTGCTGCTCTCCAGAGACTCTTGAATTGCTTATACCTGCTGAGCTCCTGCAGCCTTAGGTTAAACTACAACTTAAGATGTCATCACTAACTGATTTAATGGTCAAATCCAAACTCTTTATGTAATGCCAAGGTCCTGCTTTAAAAATCAAGTTAGCTGCTTTGTCAAGGGATACAGCACAAAACCTGAGTACATCTTTTGCTAGAGTTAATATTACATTAGAAATAGAATAGAAATAGAATAGAATAGAAATAGAAAAATAACAGCCTACAAACTGCACTGAAGCAATTACTCTTGTATTACTAATCAAAATGCTCCCCACAGCCTAGGCATTAGGTCCTAATGGTAGGCTTTAGGACTTGTCTTATGATGAGGAATAAAACTAAGACAAAGAAAAGGGAAGTAAAGTGGTGTCTTCAAGATAGAAGCTGAGTAAGAGAGAGAGAGAGGGGCAAGATAATATTTACACATGCTTCTTCCAAACCTTGGCTTATGTTGCAAATGTCATTAGCAGCACTTAAGTCAGATGTGTTTTCTGACCCATCACAAACATTTAAACAGTCACTTTTCTTTGGAAATTATTTTGAAACGTTATTCTGCTCTAGCAGGGAGGATAAACTCAATGATCTCCAGAGGTCCCCTCCAACTCCTACCATTCTATTATTCTATTAAACCAGGAAGATTTTTTTATTGCCCCTACTTGCTAAAATAAGTCCATGCAGATGTTTCATGTCTTCCTCATCTGGCCACAGAAATACAATTCCAATTTGAAAAAAAAAAAAAAAATAATCACCACAACCCAGGAAACAGAAAACACTATTTTGAGCTACTTTTATCTCATACAACAAGGAAACAACTTAATCTGTAACCTCAGTGATTGCTGGTTTCATCTAATTACAGCTTTGAGTGGCATGACAGTGAAAGGCCTAATAGCTCATAAGAAAGGAGACTGTATAGAACAACTAGGTGAATCTCTCTTCAATTTATTCACTGGTACAATTAACAGTTAAGTTAAGTTAATAAAAAGTAAATTAATTTATTAAAGTCATGATACCAGAAACAAAACAACTCTCTTCGTTCCCCTTCCTGATAGGGGCAGTAACTTTTTGCAGTTGTTTCACAAGCTACACATGCACAGTCTAAGCTGGCACCAGCTGGCATTATATTCATGCTAACTCATAAGGAAGAGAGCTCTCTTGAATTAACATAAAAAATAATCACTTCTTAATCCAACTTCCTAAACAACTCTAACTCTTAGGTCTTCATAATCAAATTAATAAATCATCTTAACAACTGCAACTAGCAAGACTGGTGCTTTACTATTGACATAAAAAACACATTTAGGAATATTAATTTTCACTCAAGTCCAGATGACCTTATAGTAACAAGAAGGCAGAACCTCAAATGTGTATCTACGAATGTTTATAATCTTAACATAAATAATGATCCTTACAATCTGTTCCTTCAGGCAGCACTTTTTCTTGAGTAGCCTACTTTGTCATTCTACAGATCACTGTAATTTAATGCATACAGCAATTAAAATGCATAGACCACGGAATAATATTTCAAGGAAATATCCAGCTCTCTTAAATTTATTTTCCATAAAGTGTATACAACATTTTTCTCATAAGTTATTTCCTTATTCATAAAGACTTCACCTCAGTTCAAAATTTGTCAAATAACCCCAAATACATTATAAATACACAACATAGATTCTGGAATAACCCAAATAGCACTTTGAGTCATTAATAGTACTTGTCAAATTTCAAAGCATGCATTCATAGACTCATTCCTGGTCTTTTTTGTGGTTTGATTTTTTTTTTTTTTTTTTTTTGCTGTTCCATGTAACACAGGTTTTAGAACTTTACCCCATCTTCCAAACCCCTAAGAATCTGTCATATTCTGATCTAAGAAAAGCAAACAAAACTACAAGATCTATGAACTCCCTGACACAATGTCAGCAAGATCCTTGATTCCACAAATAACAATATTGTTTCTAAATAACCTAAATAATAAAAATTAGGGCTTCATTGTGCTTCAGATACAGATGTCTCAATGTAAAATTGAACATCACCATGTGGAAAAATAAATGTAAATGGTAAACTTTTAAACTAAGGAAACAAAGGACTTCCAACACAGCAGCATTTCTCATCAATTTTGATAGCACAAGATACCACACTTTCACTAAGTTCCTGGTGTTTTCCTACCTGGAATTCTGTCAGATATTTATCTTTCCATATTAAATGCAACATCTATACACACATTTTTCTATAAAATGCATTTTGTAAAAAGTAAACTTTTAGTTTTGTTTATTGCAAATAGACTGTTAAAATAAATTAATTGCACCATCCTCTTTCTGCTGTATGTTGCCCAAAACATCAGCTATTGTGTTCATCTCCTTTCCTCAAATAATGACAATCCTGAAATAAACTGAATTAAGACACAAGAACAACCTCTAATTCCAAAAAGAACCAAAAAGATACTGTCTTAGCACTCTCTAATCAAGCATAAGAAAAATACTAGTAATGCAAGTGCACCATCTGCTGGCCAAAAATTAACTCTGACAAAAATACTCTAAGCAAAAACATTTTCAACAGTGGCATCTATAACTTTCTCACCAACAGCTTTATACCAAAGGTTTTTATTTATTTTCCACTAAACCCTATTGGACTGTACACCATGACATCATGGTCATAACTGTGTCTCTTCATACTCTTTCCTCAGTGTCTATTCCTTTCACTAATATTTCTCCTTTGTTGATTTTTATTTTTAAATAATACTGATCTAATCATAGCCATTAAGGTTGGGCTTTTTATTCTACCTATTACTGTTTTCTTCCCCACTCCCTGCAACTTTCAGTGCTTTCTCTGTCTCCTCTTCCTATGAACTTAATATCTGAGTTGGGATTGCTGAATGCTGCTCTTCTCACTTCACCCCTTGCTTTTTTGACCTACCTTCCTCAGCCTCCCAATCTAATCAGAGTACAATTCCATGAGACCAAATTCTGACCTCTTCCACCAGTCAGCAATTCAAATTTGGAAGTTACTGCATTCTCTTTTCTTTGGAAATGTTGCTCATGCAACAGTAACCTTAAGATACTAAACACAAAGAAAATATGATCAAAAGAAAGTATACACCAGAAAAAAAGAAAAAGAAATAAAAAAGGGCAAGCTTCTATTTTTTGAAAGACATATTGCTTTTCTGTGTTGATTTTTGTCTCCACAAAGCAACAGCCATCTAGAATGTCTCTTTACTAAAACACCTCCAATCAGAATCTTCAATTATTTTCAAAATCATTTTTATACAGCTATTTGGCCGCACAATAGAATTTGAACTTTCTGCTTTGTCTAAACAATAGACCACTGGACATTTATAGCTATCTTTCAAAGACTACATAACCTAAAATTGAATTGCCTTAAGCCACTTTGGCTGACCATGTTTATCTTTGGACAGAGTCTTCAAGTAATTTGTCTTCTGTGAAGAAATATGAAACATTAGCAGAGTCTCAGACCAACTGCCACAGGGAATTATTATTTTTTGTAATGATTGGAGAAGGCAGTTACATGGAACATGAAATAACTCAAGAACTCCACACATAAGCAATTCTTTTGGAGAGAAGCATGCCCTATATTTTTTAAATCCTCAAATCTTTTCTGAAATGTTAACATTTATCTGTCAAGTCTCATTACTTAAATAATCCTTTTAAAAACTAGTTCCTATAGCTACTTACATAGCCTAATTGATATCAGTGGATATTCTGTAATTCTTTGGATAATGAGATCTATGTTAAGAGTCCCTTTTTATCCATGGAGATCTTGGCAAGTAACCAGTGAATTTCCTTAGGAAGTTTCCACTGCCTATTTTAATTCAGAGGTACACAGTAACTGTAAGCACATTTCCAGGAAACTGCTGTCATTTCAAGCATGTATAAAGTACAGCTAGCAATTTTCCTCACTGAGAGAGAAATAAAGTATTTAGTCTTTCAATTTTGAAGTAAACGTTATTTAAAATATCACTGCATTTCCACAGAGGTACAAGCATACTGAAATGTTAATAAACAAATAAATAAATAGGAAGGAATTTCAAAGTTATGGAAAGTTCAAAGTGAAGAGTCTTATGATCAGAAGAGGAACAATATCCTAATGTCTAGGGACAGAACTGTCTGACTCACGCAGATGTAGAGTTAAAAGATATCAAAAGAAAGATGGATTCCAGTCACAAAGCAAGAAAGTATCCTCTAAGCACAGTACCCTTTAAAAGAGGGCTAGAAGAGATAAACTTCATAAAAATCTATGCGTACTTCATCGTAAATGCTCCCATTGATATCTGCTCCATAAATTGGTGCCACAAAAGTCAAGTTTCTCCAGTATTTACGCTCCAAATCTTCATAATCTATGTATCTTGGGGTGCAGTATCTGCAGAAGAAGAGGTAGGAAACAGTTCAGCATAGTCTTTCAACAAGCACTTTCACAATCAACTATGCTTCTTATCCTGCAAGATGAATTCTAAGAGATCACTTTGTTTCAAATTCACAGAAATGGGGGAATTACTGTCCTGAATTTGTAGTTTCATGATTCACCATAGTGTGTACCCTCCTCCTACCTGATAGATACAGGAATGGAAGTCACCCACCTACTCGTGCAACATTTTTCTCAGTCTCCAGCATCTACATGGCACATGTACTGACTGTTCTTAGGCTGAGCCCCTTCCTTTTGTTTCTCTTTCATAAAAAAGACACACACAACAAAACCACTTAATTGACAAGCATTTATTATTTTCCTACCCTGCTACTATCTCTCCAAAGATGCAGAGGTAGGTCATGCACAAGCCTGTCTCAGAACAGCTCAAGTGTACTAGTTCTGCCAAACAGCAGCCTGGACAGGCAAAGCCAGTACTCTCTTTTCCTACTTCTCTAGAAAAATATTTTGGGAAAAGATGTAATGTTTCAAACAGCTGATTCTAAAAATCCTACCAAGCAGTGAAAAAAGAGAAAATTTTTCTTTTTACTACTTTAGTGCAGCACAGGACAACATACTTTTATATGCGTAGATATACTTCTGCATATACTTTTGGAAGGTTACTCAAACCTCACGTAAAATCTTGTGGGGATGCAACACAGACACTACATAGAAAATATTAATTAGTAACTTTTACCCTAGGATCCTCTGTCAGGTCTCTATTCTCCTATATTTAGGTCTTCAAAAAAGAATATTTGTTCCCCTATTACTGCAACTCTGAGAAGTAAAGTTTCACATTAGCACTGCAAACTTCCTACATTTGAACTATTGGAAAGAAAATCCAAACATACTAGAATTAAGTAGACTACGTACATTTACATCATGTGGTAACACAGAACACAGACAAGCAAGTTAGCAAAACACATCTTAACCAAAGCATTCTCAGCAAGAGAGTTGCTTTAATTATTTCTCATGATATGGCTCCAGAAATCAGATTGCATTTCTGCTTGCACCATGTAACACAGATACATAAACTCAGCTGCCATAACACAATTATCTTTATTATATTTCCCAGAGGTCAGGGAGGAGAAGCAACTTGTTTCAATAGTGAACTGAGAATGCCTAAACAAGTAAGACACGCAAGGCATTAGACTGAGCATGCACCATCCTTTTAAAGGCAGCTGTGATTTAAATTAAACATTCATAGCCCCTCTCTCTTTCCCAAAGGAAATGGTTAACGTCACAATACTCACAAGTCTTTAACAGAGAAGTCCTCCTCATTAAGGTACAAAATTTTTATTATGGGACAATAGGTACTTTCAGCAACTTAACAGTTTAAGAAATATAGACTGCATTAAGAGTGTCATGGGAGGTTATGAGACATTTTCTCAAGAACAATGACAAATAATTAGAAATACCTACAGTTAACAATAGATGAGCCCTCCCAACTGTTCTTAACTTTACCTATGTGATAAATTAAGGAAAAAAATTAAATCCAGAAAGACTTCAAAACATCTTCCATATTAAAAACTATTATAAACTTAACTACATAATACGTATTAAAATCTTCAGGTTGTTTTTGCATTTTCAGACTCTTCCAAGTAATCAGCATTTCTAATTTTATCATGAGATATTAAAAAAAAAAGTTGGGTTTTTTAAGAATTACATGATGATAGGCCATTCCAGGACCTAGGCCAAAAAAAAAAAAATTAAGCATTAATAGTTGTACTCAAAATAAAAATTCAGATATAAGTCTGTATCATCTTGATTATTTTCAACATAAGCACTTATCAGAACAGAAAGAAAACAATGTAGACAGAAACCATGTCAGATTTTTCAGGTAATTTCTTGCTGCTATGGTACCAGATGCTTTCAAGACCAGAAACACAAAGAAGATTGATATTGTCGTACCCTTCCAAAACTTAGGACACAGGAAGGTTTTACTGAGTAAGTGAAAAAATCACCATCTGCTTAGCACAATTCAAAGAAGCCACAATACGGGAACAAATTTGTGTCTAAGCAAGACCGCTCATCTACATACTTGTCACTGTTGGCCAGCTGCTTGAATTCCTTCACTGTCATTGGCTTCTTCTGAATGTTGTATTGTGTGAAGAGGCCCGACTGGCCAGTGACCATCTGCTGAATTGGAGCAGGAATAACCAAATCTTCAATATCATCATAATGTTTTCTTGGCTTCCATTCTTTTGGTGGGATAACCTTTAAATTCAGAAATAAAAAACATGACATCAACAGCTGCAACATCAATTCATAACAAAAGAAGGCTTGCTTACCAGCTGTTTCACAGTAACTACCTGACCATATCAGTGCTCCTAGATAATGCAGAAACCCAACTAAAAATGGGCATAGCATTACCTCAACTCACAAGCAGCACCTCACTAATCTACAGCAATTTGATCATGTGCAAACATATACACATATAGTAACAGACAAATATTTTACAATCAGAAAGCCTTATAATTCACAAACATTATGTATTCTATGTTATAGAATTGTTATCCTCAATTTAAAAAAATTAAATAGATTCATACAAAAGATTGACAGTTCCCCATTCAAATGTTATTTGGTGTAAACAGTATGAGTAACTGTACTGCTTACTGCAAAAATTAAAATAATACAGCTATTTTAGTGACCTTTAGATTTTAGAGTCTGTTTAACTTCCTCCCCATAAAATTGCACAGTACAACTCTATTACAATAAGTTTCTACTAATTTAGATATACTAGTTTTTATATTAACATGATTTAAATCTCATAGTTAAAGCTATCTGCAGATTAACCAATTGTAAAGTTAACACTTCTATTTCAAATACCACAGAATTGCCCAAAGTCTACAAGAACTCATCAGATTCTAACATGTTAGCAATGAAGTCATTAGGAATTTCAAATAAGCCTGTAGTCACACCAGTGTTCTTTAACAGGCTGTGTAGTTTTGAATATTCCTTGCATATATTTTATATGAAAATAGAAATCTCTCTAGATTTGAAATTGCAACAGTATTAAAACATAGCAACAGATACTTTAAATGTAGTTTTTTGGTTTGGTTTTGAACTTTTACTTGCCCAAAGGCTCAATGATATGTTCCTTGATCCACCGGTATTCATTCTTCTGCAGGGTGCTCAAATTAAATTTTCACAAGCATTGGCTTCAAAACTTTTAAATCAACATGCAACAAAGTAGAATGGCTTTCACAAACATGCATCTACCACATACAAATTACATTACTTGAATAATAAATCCACATCTTAGAGGTAGTTTTTACACTAGGCTAGCTAAGCTGTTCCTCTAACAAGCACTCCAGGATTCCACATACTGTCAATTAGAAATTTTGCTATTACATCACTCTGAGAAAGTAAAACATTATAAAAATTATTACAGAAAGACTTCAAGATCAGTTTCTACTGTAGGAAAACAATCACAAATGGACAAATTGTAATGCTAATGTACTCAAGTAGACAATCCCTCAAAGAAATCTGATTAAGACTATTCATGCTATCAAGCACACACCAAAATAGAAACATCAAGCTTAAGAAAAGTTATCAGATAGCAATGTACTTCCATACCTAATGATTTTATTTTAAACATAAACAGGCGATTTTATCCAGTTTTTACACAGATGCACCTCCCTCTTTTCCTTTTTTTCCCTCTCAACTTCCATGGGACTTCATTTGTAGAGACACTACATAGCAAGTTTCAGTGGTGTTTGCTTTTAGAGAAAAAAAAATAATTGAATCATCTTGTGATTCCTACTTATTTCTTTCACACAAATCATAAATTATATGTACATCAACAAAACATAAAATGTTAGTCTGGAAGTAGATTAGTCATGCATTCAGTGTATATGCATAGAAATCAAATGTGTGCACAGAGATTTCTATTTTCATGATTGTTAAGCATGAACTTGCAGGTTTGGCTCGAACATATGAATACTGAAAAGCAAAATTTGCATTATCGTATTCAAGGTCAGTGTGTTTCAAGTAATAAAAACACATTTCTGAATAGAATACAGGTTCAAAATAACCCCTTAGAGCTAAGTGGGGCATGTTTATCATTTTTGTTGAGTACTGGTGTGGACTGATACGCTAACAATAATTTTAAAAGAAAATAAAAATAGAGTCCCTGCCCCAAAGGATTTGCATTTTCTAACAGAGGTCAGGGCACAGACTGACCATGTTAAAATAATCATGTTCAAAGTGACACACAGCTAACTAGTATCGGAGTTGGAAATAATGACTAAGTCTCTGACTTTTTACCACTGTTCCATCCCACTGAAGCCTCTTCATGTTGCTTTTAGTAAAAATAACCTTTTCAAAGTCAGGCAAATTCATTTTGTTCCACAGAATCAACCTAGATTGAGCTCATCAGCCAAACTGCAATGCTCAAATATAAAAAGGGAAAAACCTACGGCAAAGTCTTCTCATTTATCTATCTATATGCGACACAAGCATCCTAAGCATATTAACACTGTCTAGTGTCATTTAGCATATAGCTTTTTATTTCTTTATTTGTTTTTTGTTTTTATTTAGCATATAACTTTTATATGGGGATGTCTTAGCAATACCACTCAGTCTCCTTCATGAAGTCGGAAATAACCTCAGCTGCACTGGTGTGCAGAGTGCTATCCACACATAAACTTCTATTAAATCCTCTATCATTTATGGGTAATCTCTTGCTCTGCATTTGATTCTGAATGGTACTGGCTACTATTTCTATGTAACTACTTCTGCCCCAACTCTTCTGAAAATTGTTCCTCTTGTACTTGCCAACATCTATTTTCAGTATCATGTTCCAAAATTACCTTTCTACCTACCAATCCAACTGCAAATTAACTATTTTGCTCTACCTAAATGCAGCTTGAGTCTCCAAAACACTTCTTATTCAAGTAAAGAATAACTCATCTATCAGTGTGCCTTGTTTTTCATTTGTATTATTGTTTTCATTTTTAGGTATAGGATCCTCTGTAACATTAAAACTAAAATACATTATCTATGCCTAAAGCTCATTTCAGACTCTCAAAGTCCTAATGGAAATTTTTTTTGCCAATTTGCTCCAGGGATGCCACAGTACATTATCTTCTCTGGAAATGGTTTAATGTTGTTTGTCTAGTACCTTAATCATTTGCTTCAGGCATAATATTAGGAATTTGTTTTGTTTTGTTTTGTTTTTTTAAACACTTTATTCCCCACAATCCCCTTGTCCCCAATACGTGCACGTCTTATAGTCCCTCTATCCACATTTATGTGCACATACTATTCTACACAGTGAAGAGGTCTTCTCCCCTTACAGTTTCACATTTCATATAAGCTTTACCTACTCTGCTTCTGACCTCCAGAGGTTAAATTACTGTTTCACATAAGCGTACAGCACCTCTAGTAGACTTTATTCTCTTTACATTCATACTTCACTTTGTGCATCCTAGACTTATTACAAATTAAGTCATCTGCAAGATCATTTTATACTGCTATGGAAACAGGAAAAAAAAAATGTTATTTTTAATCCAGTTTCAAAGACTGAGAAAATGTCCCGTAAACTTTCACAGTATGAACTGACTTCATAAGATGTGGTTTAAAAATAACAAGAATTTTAAAATAGTGAAAAAAATAAATTAAAAATAGTAAAAAACAGAATACAAGAAGTCTCAGCTAACCAAGAGGATGAAAACAGCTAGAGATGCTGTCATAGTTAGAGGGGCCGGGACCAGTTTATTGTTATGTGGTTAGAAGCAAAACTGTGTATTCTATATTCTCTGTGTCATTGCTCACGGGCTGTTAACAAATCATTGGTAGCAGCTGCCCAGGACGCACCTTCACATCCAGCGGGAGGAGTCCTCTCTGTTAATGGGACCATCAATGCCTTGCCCGTGACTCATAGATAGCTCCCTCCGGGAGTTTAATGGGCAGTCGTGGACCCACCGCCCAACTCACAGAAGGACCTCAACCCGTTGTGAGATGCTCTGCCCAGGGGGAAAGAGCCAAGTGCTGCCACCCGGAGGTGGTCTGGGGCTCAGGTCAGCACTAGGGACCCTGGCCCGCCGGATTTCCGGATCTGCCCAGACCTGCTGGATCCGCCCGCCGGCTTTTCTCCAGAGGGCGGGAGCAGCCGGCTCTTTCCTATGGGACCACTGCTTCAGCGGGACCATTTCATCGGGACTGCTACCACCACCCCAGCCAGCAGTGTCGGGTTGTATATGGACTCTGTTTGGGGTTTTTCTTTGTACTGTTGCATTTCTTTTGTTTTGTATTTCTGACTTGAGTCTCTCGATGGTTTGCTTTTCAAACCGTTGCAGTGTACAAACTTAGGTCAGCCAAATTCCACAAGGTGTGTCACATCCGTTTGCCATGTTTGCAAGGGTGCTGTCCCTGTGGGGTTGACACCGAATTGAGGTGGAAGGGGTGACAAGGCCTGAAAATCTGGGCATGCGAGAATGATGCTGCGTGCTTGTTCTACAGCAAGGGTCGGAGCAGGCTTAGCTACTTCCCTTTTCCCCACCTTGCAATCCCGTTGTACGTGTCCCTTTTCCCCACACTTCTAGCACATTAGCTCGCAGGCTGCTCCCACAGTGACCTGTGCTGAGAGGGTATCCCCCCAGAGCGCCATCCTGTGTTCCTCCGTTCCTACATTCTGACACGCTTTTATCATGTCAGTGATAATAGGATTAGCAATTCTTTAAGGAGGCAAGCGACCTCGTTTTCTACTTGCCGCTCGAGACTGTTTTATAACCCCCTGAGGGGGTGTATGACGGTGCCCATGGGGCCGGCGATGCGAAGAGTGGGGCGAGGGGAGCTGCGGGCTCCCCCACCTGGCTGGCGCCACAGCCGCCCGAGCTCCACTTCCCGCGGGCGGGCGGGGCGTTGGCGGCCGCAGGGTGTGGAGAGTGGGCTTCCTTACAGGTCTGGCGCAGTACATCCAGCGTCTGTTGCCACGTTGGTAGATGTTTAGCAGCGTCTGTGGGCCCTTGGGTTGCCTCTTCCCACAGCTCGTGCCCAATCTTTTGCCATATATCAGCATCAAAGGTTCCCGCTGTCGGGAATTCTGGAACGTGCTTCCGAATCCGTGCGAGAATAGTCATGAGTGGTAAGGTTAAAACACTGCGACCCTGGCTCTTAAGGATTCGCTGCAATACATCTACGTTCAGTTTCTGCTCATTGGTGACTGAGTTCCCCCTGGTTCCCGGCTGCTCACCTGCCGTCCAGCGGCAGCGATGGGTGCGCACAGTCAATCACTTCACTTGGTCCTGCTTAAAGTTTGGTCTTTATTTGCAGCATATGAAGGGTGAGTCAGGGCTCCCCTTTTTGTTTAGTGAGGAGCTGTTTCAATGTCTGATGGGC
>JANHFX010006279.1:0-35046 GCA_027560015.1 Chloroceryle amazona
GGCCGGATCTTGGTCAAACATGGCAGCGTCCCCCGCGGCCGCCCTTGCGTGAGCAATGCCGCGGCCCTGCTGAGCCGGCAGACGGCCTTTCGCCTTCGCCGCGTCCATGGATGTCTCTTCAGATCCGTACCTGCCCTACGATGGCGGGGGAGGCGACGGCATTCCGCTCAGGGAGTTGCATAAACGAGGTAAGCCGAATTTACGTTGGAGTTACTCGTTTGCCCGCCTGGGTGTTGAGATTCGCAGCAGAGGTGCAAAGGGTTGCTAATTGTCGCATCGCTTTGTTGTGCCAGCACGATGCCTTTTGTGGGAGGAGAATTGAGTTCTGGCTGGTTCCTGTGCTGTCAGGGATTGTTTTCTCGGGGGGTAGATCAGTCCTGCTTCACATCTCGTCGGCTTGTGACTCCATCTTCGATATGTGGCAGTCTCTCCTCTCTTTTTTCTCTCTCTTGTTCTCTCTCTCTCTCTCGTTCTCTCCCTCCCACTCTTTCTTTCTCTCCCTCTCTTTTCTTTCTCTCCCTGTCTGTCTCTCCCTCTCTCTGCCCGTGACCAAATTGGCAAGAGTTTATTAAACAGGCTATTTTCCCGTCTTTCCCTAACTTGAACAGGAACGCCGATTGCCTACCTTTGAAGTTGCCATACGTGCTTTTAGTCTTGCCTCTGATCCGCGGAGGGAAAGCTGTCCAATGGTGATGTCAGTTAAACCAATATTGATGAGCTCTTAAGAAGCTGGAGCTTTGCGATAGGTTCTTTCCACTGGTGCTTGCAAGAAAGCAGATTTAAAAAGAAAACAGTGTTATCAATTTCTGGAGACAAAAAAAAATAATCCTCTCGAGCTTGCCTTTTGTTTCTCGTAGCAACTTTAAAGCAGAACATGTTCTATAAATATTCGGTTTTGTACTGAGGGAAGTTGTAGTACGAATAAAGTTCTGCCTTCAAATGCTGAGGATTTCAGGCTTTTCTTCTTGCTTGGATTTGATGGTTACACTTTAATGATGAAAAACAGTAAATGCGGAAATTTCTCATTTTAGTTGTATTTAAATTAGATAATCTAAAATTAGAAAGTTCCAACATTTATGGCTGCTGGTGATGGCACTGGTGAGGAGGTAGGCTGCAGATAATGCTTTACATAAGATTATTTTTTCTCTCCTTCTTAATTTATTGTTTCACCTTTCCTTGTAAACTCTTAGTTCTACAGATAAATTAGGTCACACTTTTTTAGAGTTCATCTAGCATTTTTACCCGTGGTTTAGTAGCTTGCATAAAATGTTACTTGTTCTCTTTTTATCATCCTTAGAATGTTTTTCAGCATATGTTAAGGATAGCAATAAGTTACTATATGGCTTATTTTAAGACAAACACATGAGTGCAAAGAGACAAAACCAGGCTCTTTTCAGTGGTGTCCAGTGACACGATGGAGGCAATGGGCACAAACTGGAACAAGGGAGGTTCCCTCTGAATATCAGGAAATATTTTTTTTTACTGTGAGGGTGACTGAGTCCTGCAACAGGTTGCCCAGACAGGTTATGAAATCTCCTTCCTTGGAGATACTCAAAAGCTGTCTGGACATGGTCCTGGGAAACTAGCTGTAGGTGGCCCTGCTTAAGCAGGGGGGGTTGGACCAGATGACCTCCAGAGGTCCTTTCCAACCTCAACCATTCTGTGACTTTAGATTTGTAGATAGATTTAAAGATGAAAACTGCAAAACAGACTTAATATTATACTTCCAAATTCTGCACATTATACTTGGACATTGAAATGTGATCAGCTGTATATTTCAGGAAATTACCAGCTTTTAGTTGATTCTGCAGTACAAAAAGTCACTATTTGCAGTGCAGAATGGTGTTTGGCACATTGCTGTATTGCTTTTAAACACAGAGATTACAAATACTATAAGGAAAACAGTCAGAGTTCAACTGGACATTCCCATTGTGGTGACAACCCTAGGAGCCAGCAAGAGAGTTTCCAGTTGTGACTTGACACTTTTGTAGTTTCATTGAATTCCGTTGGGGCTTGTACTTCCTATATGCTAATACCGGGTTTCAAAACCAGTGCTACTGGTGCTTCTTGGGTTTGCTATAATGAATGTAGATTAAAAAGAAAAAAACATAACAACCAAACCCAAACCACCACCACCGTAACAGTGTTATTGTAATCTCTTGCAAATCTGAATTTGTCAAGTATGTATGACTCATAAGAAAATTGAATCTCTAGACCAGTTTGTTCCATAGATTTCATCAATATTTGTATTTCCTGCCAATGTACAATACCACAGCAGTCTGTTGTCATCCAATTATCAAAATAAGGCTTAAAATGCTAACTGATAAACCCAAATATTTAAGGTAAAGCCGTGACATTTTTTTATTATCCGTGAAATTAGAAAAGGATACTACCAGGATGTTTTTCCTCTCATGTAGATTTCAGAGCATTGTAATAACAAGCTAAGAGAAAATGGATAAAGATATTTATAGAAAATAAGTTTGATAGTTAAAGCCTGTCACATCCTGACAGCTATTCTGTCCTGTAGAGCAATGTTCGCATCATGCAAAACTGCTTTGTAACATCAAAGGATTTGTTGCATTAATTGACTGCGGTAGTTCACCCAAAGTGGCCATACCTCAGCAGTGATGAAATGACTGTTTCAATCATTAGGGGTCTTTGAGGTTTAATTAACGGCCTTTGCTAACATTCAATGAGATGAAATACAAAGTATTATACTACATTATTATTAGAAGCCTGAGCCATTGGCATATAGTTGTTTTATTTTTTTTTTTCAGTGCAAATATGCTATGAAATACCACATAGAAAGCTTTTAAATAGGTGTTTATTAATTGTGTTTACTTTTTAATGTTAACTACTCATAATTATCTCTTTTAAAAAAGAAAAGATATTATTGAATGCTTCTTATCAGGACTTCTTTTGACTTGTTCTGTCTTGAGATGTCTCATTATGTGGTGCTAAATGAATTGTTCTAGACCTCTTTATTATTCCTCATTGACTGAAATAAAACTGCAGGAATACCATTCACTTCTCTTCTCTGGTAATGAAAAGAGCTAAAAGTAGCACTTCTCTCTGCAGAAAGGGTTTTAAAGTCCTGATTTAGGATTGTGTGTATCATAAGTAACTTCATAATTTATTTTTTTTACATGATTAACAGTGTGCTGGAATCTATGTTGTGTAAATACATTATTTGTGTTGTTCGGGTCTTTGCCCTTGGGTTTATTTTTGCATTATTTTTTTTTTCCTAAATAAGAATTCATTTTACTATTCTCTATAAACAATGGGAATCTGAGCAATAGCAGTATATGTATAATGACCAGGCTACTAGTAGCAACATTTGAGCTTCAGCAAGCATGAGGATTGTTAATTCTCTTTTATTTGTTACATATTCATAAGCGCATCTTAGGTTTTAGATTTTGGAAATTCACAAGTGAAATTAATAAAATACTATTTCCTCTGATAATTTGCTGTTGAGTCAGTAGCCAGGAGATGTGAAAATTATGTCCATCAAGAGCACACCAAATTTACCGATGACTTAATTCTAGTAAACCTACTTTTTTTTGAGCGATAAAATAACTCCCAAGTTCCTTTATTGTGCACCAGTCAGCACTGCAGCTCCTCTTGCTTGGACTATACTATAAACAGTAACATTGGGGAACCCTTTCTGACCCCCCCCCGCCTTCACCTGTTATTATAAGCTATGGGGCAGAGGATATTTAATAATAGCCTAGGAAGAGTTTGAGTTAGACACATAACAAGCCACTTCAGATCCTCTTAAGTGGTAAAAGTTACACTTTTGCAGCTCAGGCTGTGTGTTTCTGCTTATGGGCCTTTCTTGTGTTTAAGAATTAGTAACAAATCAGAAGCCATTAGAGACTGAAATACTCAGTGTGACCTTTGAAGTAGATGGGTGTGAAAGTTGTGTACACATACTCTGAGCTAGAGTTTGACCCTGAAATTTTATTGGTAGCAGATGAAGAGTGATAAAATTAATTTTTAGACTTAATTACAGCTTCGTGACAAAAAAAAAAAAACGTGAGTGGGATGATTAGAGTTGTCTGACATTGAGTGCTTTGAGATAAAGCATTATTTGGAGAAACTCAGCATGGTTATGGCACTGAATTTGTGCTGCGCATTGTTTTAGGGTTCCTAGTCTAATAAGGGGATAAGGATTTTCAGCATATTTGGTGATAAACAGGCAGTTCCCTGAGACACAACTGCAGCTCTGTAGGTAGTTACAGGTTATCTGTGTACGGGTGGCTGATGCGGTTCTCTACTTGGCATGCATTTCTCCTTTTTGGAGATCAGTTTGAGATGTGCTGTTAATCTGGGATGTCAGAAAGCTAATGAGCGAACCACAGTTATGCCCTCCTTGGGGCTGAACATGGCCT
Source organism: Chloroceryle amazona (assembly GCA_027560015.1). Lineage (NCBI taxonomy): Eukaryota > Metazoa > Chordata > Aves > Coraciiformes > Cerylidae > Chloroceryle > Chloroceryle amazona. Next base: position 4,392 of record JANHFX010006279.1, read on the forward strand.
CATTGGGATAATCAAATTTGCAGGTTTATTATTTTTGATGCATCTTATCTTTGCTGTGCACGCAACATATAAGTGAGTAGGTCTTGCGTACGTACAGCAGCAGTGCTTAGAAATCTGATTATCTAAATTTCTGTTGTTCTGACTCTTGCTGCCTTAGTCATTGTTAGAGGATAGGTTATATATTGATAGAGGATAAGGTTATTTTTAAACCCAGGTGTTGTGGTTTTTTGTTTGTTTGTTTGTTGTTTGTTGGTTTGGTTTTTGTTTGTTTGTTTTGTTTGTTTGTTTTTTGGTTTTGTTTTTTTTTTTGGCAGAAGGAATGGCGAAGAGGGGATTATCATTCAGTACTTTGGTAGAGCATTTCATTTCTTTGTTCTTCCAAGCTTGTTCTGAGCCTTCCTGTTTCCCACCTATGAGATTTTTTTCCAGACGACTATTTTTTTTTTTTAGTTTGTGTATATATAATTTTGAGTGTATATACGATTTCATCTTTTCTCTATGCCATTTGATTGTAATGCAGAAATCACTTTGTACTTGTAAGCCGTTGATGCAGTTGAGGAGTCATCTGAAGAGCCAGGCTGAAAATTCAGTTATAGATGGAGGAAGATGTATTACTTGATTACAAAGACTTGAAAATCCCAAATCGTCAGCAGTAGTGTGTGGTAGCACTCTGGCAGGGCGTGCTATGCTTCTGATTCTGAAATTAAAAAGTAACTTTTAACCAGGAAAATATGATGATGCTTAATAACTCTTCTTGAGTGTTTACAGATAAATTTAAGTAAACTGACAATTGTTTCTTGTCATTTATTTATTTTTTCATTCAGAGCCTCATACTTTGAGGTCTGAATATGGAGGCAGAAAGAAGCTGAAGCACTAACACGTTTCTTATGTGTGCCAGTCTGTTAAAAGTGTAAATGATCCTTCTGGTGTGCCTTGCATTCAGGGTGCTTCCCTGCCTCCATTCCCCTTGCCACCTAATACCCAAGGACGCGCGGGTGAAGCAAAGCCTTGGATTAGTATCTGGCTCCTGGAAAGCTGCAGGCCCTGCTGATTTTAACACTCAGCAGGTTTGGATGGTCATGTAAGGGAGAGCTTATTCTGGCCTTGCCTGTAAACTAATTAGCTTCATTTGCACTCACAGAGGTGCATTTCTTTTTTATATATTATTTTTCGATTTTCTTTACTAATTTTACTCTTTTCATGCTGCTCCAAGTAGCACAAATGAAGCATGTTGCACTATTGTCAGCCAGAAGGACAACTGCTGAGGGCAGTATTGTGTCATTGTGCACTGTCTAGAAAAAGGGATGTGTGAGCAACAGCAAACTAGCATGTTCTTGCTGTAAGAGTTCGCAATTACATAGTTTGTAGAGAAATACCTTTGAGAAATTGGGGCCTATTATTGCTCTGCCATTTACTCCAATATTGACATTGTTTGTTGTGGTGTTCAGAATTCTGAAATATTTCTAAACACGGCCACCTCTGGGAGTTTTGAACTCTGCAAAATGGATATTACTGTATAGTGTCTGGATATTAATATTTATATAGAAGTTTGAATTGTTTCCAGCAGAAAGACATAATTAAAATTTAACAAGACCCCAAGGGTACATTTATATATTTCACTATAACGAGTCTGTCAGTTTGTTGCTGTGGAAGGCGGTGAACTTGCTGCCTGTTCCCTGTCTCCTCTCTGAGTTCTTGCTCTTGCACTGGCTGTGTTTCTTCTGTGACAGCACAGAAGCTTGATTTCAGTTCTGTATAATGGCAGAATTTTTTTTTTGTTAGCTTTGTCTGCTTAGTTGGATTAGCATGTTCGCTTGGTTACCGTGCGGCTGGATCCAGGGGTGATGGAACAGATCCAAGGGTGAGAGTGGGAGTGTGTGACCAAGAATGGTAGGGGGTAATAAGGGGAGCAAGATCTCCTGTTTGGGTGACAGCTGTCTGTTAGATCAGCTCAGCCTTAATTGTAATTATGTCCTGAGAGATTCGTCCTGTCTCATTTCATAAAATGGAGTAAACTGATAGATGCTCAGTTTGAGAGGGTGTCTTTTGTGATGTGCATTCAGAAGATGTATATCTCATGCTATGTAGCATATAGAAGGGGGCCGAAACTTCATCGTAATAGTATGGTCCCTTGTTAACTCTGCTAGCCACCCTCTCAGGTCTGCTCGTGTCTCAGTTCTGTATCTTATTCTTCATGGAGTCTGTAGCTGTAGGGATTTGTGCTCTAGGTGATATTGGGAAATTTTCAGGTGATCACGTGGTGGAGAACCACTTGGGAATTTACTGTGCATTGTTTGATTTTCCAGGAAGCAGCACTTGTCTTAAATCTTGAGGTTTCTTTTCTCTTTATGAGAAAAGGAACACTGCACACAAGGAAAGAGTCAGAAAGGATTGTTATACAGGAATCAGGAGTATGTTCCAAAACTCTTTTCTTGGGTGAAACTCGTATTTAGATAACTGTGAGGATCTAGGTCCCTCATTTCTTTACCTCTGGGTGTTTTAAAGAGACTTTCAGTGGGATTTTTAAATCATAAAGTGTGGAAACTGGAACCCACTGCCTCCCTGGAGGAAAACACCAAGAAGTAGTGACAGCCCAGGTCAACTGGCTCTTCATTTCTTCATATCAGGGACAGAATGGCAGGACCCTGGAGATCTTTACAGTCTACTGGGTTCCGTCGCTGGGCTTCTGAGAGATCCATGAACTGAAAAATGCAGCAGCGTATGTATGTCGGCAGCTTTGGTTTTGATTTGTAGTGTTTTATTGAGAAAATTTTTGAACTGTACCGTAGTGAATAGTCAGTAACAATCTGCTTAGGTTTTAAAGGTACTAGTCCTTGCTGACATGATCTTTGTCCTTTTTAATGAACTAGCTAAAACTTACTAGGTATCTTTCTTTAAAATACCACAACCTTCATCAGCTGTATGTTGCCCGGGGTTGCTTTCAAATCTGAAAGAAATCTAGCAAGTTGCAAAAGGACAAGGGAGTAGGGGGTCACTTGTAGAGGAGGTGAGACAGCCTTGGAAAATGCCATGTGTGGCACCTGAAAAATGCTGTGGGTAATCTACACGAATCGGCTTTTTTGTCACGTTTATCATAGTTCCAGTATCAATCAAGATTGAAGACTGTTAGTATGAGGCCCATGTTTAGAATATGAAAGAAGAGATATTCTAAAGTCCCCCTCAGGAGGAACATAGGGGAAGGAGGAATCTGTAATGCATAAAAGAACTCGTACAATTATAGCAAAATATTAGTTTTCTAATTCATTTGTTTCTGCTTTGTGTCAGGAGGGACTAGCTCAGCAAAGCAGGAGGTTGGATCAGTGTTAGGAGGTAATGGTCATTCAGTATAGCTTCATATTCAGAAGGAAATGAAGGAGAGCAATATGGTAAGGACTGCTTTTTCTATCAGACATAGTGTCCTTTCAAGTGATTTTGGATTTTATTTTTTTAATTCTCATTAAAAAAAAAAAATTGAAAACATCCACTTTTTCAGAGTTGAGAGCTTTTTTCTATGGTGTTGAAATCTACTTCTCTTATTCCAGTTATGTCCATGTAGCATTCTTGCTGTAACTAATTCTGGTCAGGCGTCCTAAAGTACAGTGCTTTACTGTTAATGCTTATTACAGTTTGTTTTTTTTTCCTTCAACACGATGCAATCCTCTTTATTAGTTTTTTGTTGGGTTTGGTTTGGTTTGTTTTAACAACTTCACTTGAAGCAGTTCTTCAGCACTACCAGAGCTGATGGCTGAGAAAGAATTGTGCTGAAGGCTCAGAATTACACGCATGGAAGGATAACAAAAGTCAGCTGCCTTCCTCAAAGGTAGTTCAGCAAGACCTACAGGGACTGAATCAGCTAAAAGAGACAAGCTCTTTTCTCTGAAGAAACATGTTACTTTTGTTGTCTAGAAGCTTACTGCCTGCAAGCTCACAGTCTGTGATTGTAGCAACTTGCTGGGTATGGGTTGAGAATATAGGATTGTCAAAGATGCTGCTGGAGAAGAGCGTGTTAATAAAGGGATGCCAGCTACTTGAGTTTTGCAAAGGATTGTGTTGAATTTGTAAGGATTCCTGTGAGTCATATCCAGCCTCTGAGAGGATCAGTATGTTACTATTTGCCTTCTCCCTGTAGTAGCATGGGTTAGTTTGGATAGAAGTTCTGCCTGCCACTTTTACTATCTGCTTCCCAGTCTGATAAAGCCTTAAGCAAACTCATACGTAACAAAAAGAAGGCTTGACTTTCTTCACAGCTGCAGAATGGCTCAGGTGAGTAAATATGGAAAATGGAGGTGTTCTCTTCCCATAGCTATAGGCTGTGCCTATAGACCCCGTGTACTAAGTGCTTGTTGCAGTTTTTAAGACTGAAGGCTTCTTGTATTTTGATGAAAAGCATTTGCATTCAATTGTAGCCTGAGAAAGGGTCTTGAAACTTGAAGCCTGGGGAAAAATGGCAAGGAAGAAAGGGGTAATACTTTCTAAATATTGGGGATGTCCAGAAAGCTACATTTGCTAAATGCTGCAGTTTATCACAGTGATGATGATTTCCTTCTTGGTGGTTAGAATATTGTGATGAAAAATCTATGTTATGGTAAGGATTTTAGCAAAATCCATTGGGTTGAAAATAGATTTAATAACACTTTGATGAAACTGGCAACAAATGGTGAGAATTTGCATATGTTTATGCTGATTAGAATTGTTATTGTCATAGCTGGAAGGAGCATCTTGTGGGAAATGCTAGAAAAGAAAGGGAAGCAGAAGTTTGGAAAAGTGTTGAATATCGGTAAAGGTGTATTTCTTTAAATTCTCCTTTAGAATAGTTATATGCTACATGGACCATAATGCTAGCTGGAGAATGTACCCTCCCACTGCTATCAGACTTAATGTGTCTTAGATACAGAGCATCAGATCTTGTACAGTTGTCCTCTTCATGGTCCTCTATAATGCAGCCTTTCTACCACTCACTGATGCACAGGGCATCACTGCTGCTTGTTTCTCACTTGGCACAAGATTGTCGATATTCATCTGCGTCAGGCATTCACAGCACCTCTGTACTGAACAAAACCACCTCTGCAGCTTCATGTCTTGTTCTGTGTCTCCTTCACGGTATACAATAATCGCTTATATTCCAACGTTTGGTGTGCCAGCAAACGTTGGCAGAGTAGGAACCTGACAGGGTTTTGGTGGGATTTTTATTGTATCCAGGCAATGACCATTCGATGTGGTCTTCTCCAAGTTCTGCTTGGGGTCTGGTGTGGTGAGTATGGTGCCATCCCTGATGATTTCCCTGGAGAGAATTCTAATTCAGCACCTCGTGATAGGTGTAAAATTATCTGTTACTCTTTATGATATTTTTATAACTCTCAACTCTTCTTTGCCTTGTGGGGCATAAGATTGCATGCTCCTTATATCTTGATATTGCTTAATATAAACCAGCTCCCTTTGGGTAGGGGGAAGCTTTCATCCTATTGCAGTCACACAGGTTTAGGAATCTGCTTGGTCACACTGAAACTTTGTAGAAGATTAATAATTAAGCTGTAGCTGAATTTAATTTATGACCCATTGCTTTGCAAAGGAGGTTAATGTAATGTAAAAATAATATTTTTGTAATGTATTTTGTTATTCTTTTAATTTTGAGATCTAAATAAATCATCATAGTGTGAATCGTGTTACTACCTCTTCCACAAGACGGGCTTGCCCTTTCAGCTAGCCAGACATATTTAGACTTCCTTTCTAGTTATGCAGCAAGAGGATGGAATCCCTTCTCCTAAAGCAAGGGTTTCACAATCACCTCTAGGAGCAAATCTGGTTTAATTTGTTGTTGTTAGCCTTTTATTAATGGAAGCGTAGGTAATGCTGCTTTCTCTGCCTGAAGAGAGACAAGCAGCAGCTTTGGGAAGAGATTGCCAGGGTGTAGTTATGGTGGCTAGACAAGGGAGAATTTAATATGGGGGTTAAAAAAAACCCAGTACTGAGGAAGATGGCAGCCAGGATAGTGTGAGAGAATGGTGCTGGCATTGTTGGAGGAGTTGTCTCCTGCTTTTGCATTCTCTTCTTTTGCTTTAAGATAAAAAAACCAAAAAGGAATCTTTTTTCAGTTTTATAGCAGGCATCCACAAGACATCTCAAGCACTAGATGGTTGAGGCACACCTTTGGGTCTGATGCCAGGAGTCACACTGCTTCTGCTAGACCTCAGATTTCATGAATTTAAAAGGAAAAGGCACATTTTACCTATGTATAAATTCTAATTGTCAGTAGTTGTTGGAACTGGTGAACTTGGCAATTGTAACATTTGGAAGTTGAAAGGTAGGCCCTTTGAAGACCTTTTCTTTTTTCTTTTTTTTTTCTTAAATAAGTTGGAAGCTTGTTTTTTTTTCCAGCACCAAGAAGCTGAGCCTGCAATTAAAAATCCTAATAAAAACCCAAACAAACAAAAACCCCACCCCAAGTCAAAACAAACCAACCCACCCCCTCAAAAAAAACCCAAACAAAAAACCCTTCAACCAACCAAAAAAAAACAAACAGAAAACCACCAACAAAAATCAACCACCACCACCAAGGAAGAAAACCCAACTCTAAAAACCCCCACCTGCCCAACCATCCCCAGTTGTTTTGGGCAAGTGGTAGCCGTGCTATATTTTGGCAGCCACCCAGCAGAAAATGACACTTGAGGCCTGTAAATATACCACAGGAACTAAAAAAAAAAAAAAAAAAGCTAAGTTAGTACATAACTAATCATATTTAAAAGCTTGAAAAAATAAAACTTCCTCAATCACTTGTGAAGAGGGAAAAATTCTCAGTACTGCTCTTGCTCTTCTTATTCTTATCACTGAAGAAATACTGTTGGGGGTGTTGCTGTGCAAGCTGCTTGTGACAGAACTAGCTGGTGATTATTATATTTATGTTTATATACTAAATGCCGTGAACTTTATATCTAATCATCTGATTGTTTTTTTTCTTACCATCAGATTTTCTTCTGGTAGTTCATACACTGAAATAAACTTCAAGTTAAATGTGTGTCAAAGCTGCTCATTTTTTCCACTTTGTTTCCTGAAGTTTCTCTGGAGTCCACACACAAAATAGAACAGCAGTTTGAGCAGTACATTCTTATTTAACCAATAGAAATACAAAGTTAGGAACATGCAGATGTAGCCTGCGGGCGAGTGACAGGAAAAAAATGACATGCAACATTGAGGATCTAAAGGAAGGAAAATTTGCATGTTGTGGGAAGTGTCTTAGTTGTTCAGAGTTTTTATATGCATTATGAACACTGGAATACCTTGTTTATTGCAGAATTAATTCCTGTCTTCCCTCTGCCACAGGAACTCATTATACAATGACAAATGGAGGAAGTATCAACAGTTCAACACATTTACTGGATCTTCTGGACGAGCCAATTCCTGGAGTAGGAACGTACGATGACTTCCATACCATTGACTGGGTTCGAGAGAAGTGCAAGGACAGAGAAAGGCATAGACGGGTACTTGAGCTAAATAACAATACTTGGAATATATTTTCTGTTGGAGGTTGAAATTAAGGTCTGATCTAGTAATACATATGTGTTGAATTAGTTGCATCAGCCAGAACTATTTGAATGCTGTTAAAAAAGGACCATTTTATTGATACCTGTGGTCCTGCAACAGTGTTATAACTTGGAAATAGTAATTTAATAGAGTAGGAATAGTTCTCGATCAACCAAAGGATATGTTTACAGTACTGCCTTTTTTACATGCTGGTATATTTAAGTCTATTTTCCAGTACAGATATGTTTGTAAAAGTACAATATATTTATGGCAGTACCTGGACAGAAAAGGGAGGACTGCTGCATATTGCCCTTACGCTGACACACGTGTGTCTGTGCTGATGCTGTGTGTTGGTTAGATCACAGAAAGTGAAAGTTCCCCTATCTAAAACCCAGTGGTGTATATATGCTTAACAAAACAGGAATCTTGGTACGGATGGTAAATGTCCTTTCCACTCTAGTCACAGAACTTGATTTTTGTCTCTACTGATTTCTTCAGATCATCAAAGTTCAGGCCATTGGTCTTTATCAGGGTGCTCTGCAACAAGTGTGTTCATGAAATAGACTCGAGTTGTGTTACTCAGTGAAGTGCAATAGGAGTGTTCAACAGCATTTTAGCAAGAAGCACACTATTTAGAGCCTTACTGCCAAATGTTTTGGGGATGCTTCCGTTAATTAACACCAGAACAGATTTGAAGATGTGATTTCTCCAAAAATATTTATCAAAATGAGTAGTTAAAACTTACTGTAATTGTATGGGGGAGTCAGGGGAGAGGTTCCTTCAAATACAACACTGTAGCATTATTTTCTTTCTTTGGAAATACCATTTTTAACTTTCTGGCAGCAAATGTAGAACATATACCTTATTTGAATACTTCTAATGAGAAGTAAGAAGGTGTTTGCCCCAAAATACTTTAATTCATCATTTGTGTCTATGCAGTAATTAACACAATGCCATCTTTAGATGTATAGGTTAGTGTCTAGTGGATCAGCTGATGGAATGCTGGGCATGACCAAATCCTGGCAAGGCAGATTCCTCCTGGAGTCAGGTTATGTAGGCTGAAGTCTCATGGCTGTTACTCATTTTCATGTAGGAGACCAGAAAAGTCAGAACAGTTCACAGTTTATAGTCACAGAACTACTGTGAAATTTATAAAGGTGCCCTGAATGACAGGAGACTGGACATGTAACCAGAGATGTAGAAAGAAGAAGGTAGATTTGAAAAACATGCTGCTGTAGATTTATAAAAAGAAATGTCTGAGAATCTCACAAAAATAGAGGAAGCTATAAAAAAATATTTATTTGCTTTAGGAATGGTATTTTTTTCTAGATTTCCTTGTCTAGTATCTAGTATTGTGCTTTCTTGGTTTGTTTTGATGTGGGTTTTTTTTTATTGTTGTTTTTTTTTTTTCTTTGTTGTTGTTGCAAATACTTTCTACTTCCGTTTACAATATAAAAAAATCACAAGAGTAGGATCCAGTTACATAATGAAGGTTTAATCATAGAGCAAGTTGTGCACAGATTTCAGCTAAGTATGCAAAATAAAGTAAATAAGGCTGAAATAAGAACTACTATTTTTTGTCAGTACAATAACTTTAGATGCCACTAATAATGATTTGTCTAAAAGTATTACAGGGCAGTTATCCAGTTTTAGAATATGTTTTATTTTTGTGGGTTTTTTTTCAGTCTAAAGATAAAAGATGTTTCTGTTTGAAATAGAAGTTTATGAATTAGAAATGCATGGAATAACTTATTAGTAGTACACTTAAATTATCTCTGTTGCATGTCAAATAAGATTTAGGAGAGAAATAATTTTACTATTACATGTTTTGGATGTGTATCATGGAAAGTATTCATTTATCCTAATAATGCATTTTCTGTGATTTAGTTCTTTAAACAAATTTACTTCGCTCTGTCAGTTTGATGTCTGAATAACCAAGCTTACTTATCTACGTAAAGCACTAAATACAAGGAGAATATCATTTGAAGAGGGTGTATTTATTTCCCTGCAGCTTGCAGCATGCAGTTTGTATGTGATACTTACTTTTTTCTCCTATTCGTATTACAGAAACATGTACAAGTATACGTAACAGTATCTCTTTGCAGATTAACAGCAAGAAAAAAGAATCGGCATGGGAGATGACAAAAAGTTTGTATGATGCATGGTCAGGATGGCTGGTAGTCACACTAACTGGTTTGGCATCAGGTAAATAAAAAAACAGGATTTCTTCCTTAGGTTTGTCAACAAGGAGAGTTACTGTGCTTTTCACTTGTGTGTTATCCACTGTCCTGGGTAAGAGCTGGTTCAGGCGACTGCTGTAGTTCCATGTGGGAAGGAAAGGGTTGACTATCTTCATTTATAGGCTTTAGCATTTTGGAAAACAAAATCCTTACTGAATTTAGTGATATTTTTTCAGAGTTGTTGAACTTCCACCTGCTAAACTATCAGTGCTCTTTAATCTCGTGATTAAGATTGGTGTTTTCCCTTTGTCTTAACTTCTGCTTTTTTCCTATAGGTTTTCTTGTGAAATTGTGTTAATTGATTGTGCTAGATAGTTTTCCTGATATGAATTTTTTTTTTAAGGAACTTTACCAACCCATTGGCTTAATAGGAATCAAAAAGTCACTCTGGTATAACTTTGATAAACAGACTTCCTTGTAAACCATGTGTTTGTACATGAGCAAAGTCAAGATCCATGTTTGTCATACCTTTCTAAACGTTGTTAGCTTTCACAGGTAGAGTTTGTTGGCCTTTACTTCAACTCTCTGTTTTCTTTTTAATGTGTTTTAGGATGAGTTTTACAGCTAAAATGATCTGATAGTTTGTGGCCCCACTGTCATGCAGTGCTGCATAGTTCAGAGTGACCAAAACGTGCAGCAATTCGAAGTCACAAACTTTGTGCCCAGTTTTTCCCCAGAAGTATTTCAAACAGAGATCTTAGATTATATTCTAGGAGATTTGGATTAGTTGCAGAGTGTGGCTCTGCCTGTTAAAAGTGTGTGGTAACTGTATATTACAATTTACACATGATCACGTTCACAAATCACATATAAATTAAGATATATGTGAAGTTTGCAGCATGTTTATATACCTCTGAATGTACAAACTGTGACTGTATCGTTACTGGAAATTGCTTGTGATAATTTGGGTGGGAACGTGCAGTGTTGTGCTTCCACCCCCTAAACTATATATATAAAAATTATTTTACTATCTTTCTGAGCAACAAAGTGAGCAAATTCCAGCCATGAACATTCCCAGGTTTTTCTCCTTCACATACTTTCTGGTCTCTGTGTGAATCTTAAATGGTACCACCTTGATCTTGGTCACGGGGAGATCTTAACGTATTTTAATGAATTTGATTTAAATGGTGTTTTACTAGAATGCTGCCTTTGACCTTGGTTGGCACAGCATCACAGTCTATCAAGACTAGTAAATGTAAATAAGTAGCTCAGAAGTAATTCTTTACTCCCAACTTCCATGAGTAAATTGTGCCTGTCTCTAGGCAGCTATCTCTACTAGTGATTAATAGCTCAAAAACAGTGAATTATAACTAACTGTTGCACATATTCACAAGAATACTGACTTTAGAAAAGCTTTTTCAGTATGCTCCTACCACGAAAAACAGTTTTGCTTTTGTAAAATAAGGGAATTTTATATATATTAAAAAAAATCCTTTTAATTGCCTAACTAGTGCCTATTTTTTGAGGACTCTTCAGCAATTTTTTCTGCATGTAGTTACAACACAGAATCCCTTTTAAGCTTTGAGTTTGTGAACTGCTTAGTACCTATAACATTAGTTTCCTGCAGTAGGACTTTTACATGCTTGCCATATTACAGAATTAAGTAATTTTGTATATGGATTGTGTAAATGTCATTGGGGTTTAGTTGGTGTTTTATGTGTGTTGTTCTAAAACTGCCGTTGGCAAGGTAAGAATTAATTTCTCCAAATACACTCCATACAAAACATAGTGAAACAGTTCATGAGTTCTCTGAGGCATGGAGAGGTGGTTTTGTCAGAAGTTATCTGGCCTTTTTCATCACCAAAATATGTCTGTCCTCTTTTGATTCTTAACTCCTTAGTTTCAGTGGACTGTTGGTGAACTGTGGAAAAAAAAAGATGTAGGACTTGGGAAATAGACAAGGCAATAGATTCTTCAGCAAATACTAATCTTACCATACTGAAAATAGGATATATTCCTGGAAATCACTGATATTCTACATATTTATTTCTTTAGGCTTTCTGTAATGCCAGCACATTTCTTCATTCTAGCTGTGTGTGTTATTCCTGTTTACCAGAATATTAATACAAAACTGTTTCCACAACAGGGGCATTGGCAGGATTAATTGACATTGCTGCTGACTGGATGACTGACTTAAAGGAAGGCATTTGCCTTAGTGCTTTGTGGTTTAACCATGAACAGTGCTGTTGGGGTTCAAATGAGACCACGTTTGAAGAGAGAGATAAATGTCCACAGTGGAAAACATGGGCAGAACTAATAATTGGGCAAGCAGAAGTAAGTGCGTACGTGGCCTTTGACGGTCTTGCTCAACAGCTCAACTGAACACGCAGGGAAAACAATGGACTTAACGTCAGGGTACTACACACAGATTCAGGTTATACTGCCTGCTCCATTTTTCAGTATTATAGCATAATAAATGTTCATTTCATGCACTGCAAGGGGGCTTGGAGTGTTGCAGGTGTAAAGAAATTATGAGAATATGGAGCTGTTATTAACATGAGAATTTCTATTCTTGGTCATAGCTATACATAAAAAAATATATATATAAATGAAATTTGTGGTGTCCTCTGATTTTTCTACCACAGCACTTTTTAAATAAAGAAGATTTACTTCAGCATGCAATGGATTTTAGCAGCTAATAGCTATTAAAAAATACCTATGCTATGTTTGGGTTTTTTTCTTTAATGTAATGTATGCATAAGTGCACTTGCAGGAAGAATACTTCTAGGTTATTTTAAGTAGTGATTTTGCTCCTACATAAGATTTATATTCTTACTTTGTTTTTTTTAATTAGTTTTGTTTTGTTTTGTTTTTAGGGTCCAGGTTCATACATAATGAACTACATAATGTACATTTTCTGGGCTTTGAGCTTTGCCTTCTTAGCAGTGTCTCTGGTGAAGGTATTTGCTCCCTATGCCTGTGGCTCAGGGATACCTGAGGTGAGCTCTGTATAATATATACATTATAGATGTTTCTTACTAATGTGAAAATTCCTGCTTCCTTCCAGGGTCAGGGGGAAGGCAAAAGAGGGAGCACCGTGTGACTTTGAAATAAATGCTGTAAATACTTCATTATGTGTGTCTATTGTAGAAGTTGAAGGACAAATCCCACCTCTGAATAAGCCTGGAGTAGTTCTGTGCCATTATTCCAGAAGAGATTTCATCCCAAGTTGGTTTCCACATTTAGCTAACCTTTGCTTTCTAGACACAGCTGCCCAGTGGTTTGTGTACAATCCTCTTTATAGTAAAGTGTCATCCATTCCTATGATAACTATATTATTCCTATATATCACATAGTTTCCAGGCTAATAATATCACACTGTTAAGCAAGTAGTACCTTAGGCAAGAGGCACATCTTTCCTAGTGGAAAAAACACTGTTCCTCTCCATCTTTGTGTCAAGGAATCTTCTGTTACATTTTTATATTGGGGATGGTAAAACATAAGGAGAAAATAGAGAGGGATAAAATTGGTGGAGAGTGATGTTACTACAGTAGATGACGTTGAGTGTAGTTTTTGCAGGTTTATTCTTCCTTCTGGAGTTTTATGGCTTTTATTTGGTAATTTACATCCTAAACCAATTAATGCAGTTCTTAGAAGCTACTGCAGATTAATTTTCTACTAAATCTAATCGTGAATGTTGTCGTGTTTTATTGACCGATGTTTTAGAGTAAGATACAAATGGAAAGTCACTGGTGACCAAATGGACTAGGTGTAGAGCAACGTGTGTTTTAAAGCATGATAAAGTTAGTAATTTTGAAAGGGCTATTTCTGAATTTATGCAGCTAGAAAGATAAAATTATTTTCTGAAAAAAACCAAAGTATAATAACTTTTTTTCTTTCTTCTAGATAAAAACTATTTTGAGTGGCTTCATCATCAGAGGTTACTTGGGGAAGTGGACTTTGATGATAAAAACTATTACTTTAGTCTTGGCTGTTGCATCAGGTTTGAGTTTAGGAAAAGAGGGTCCCTTGGTACACGTTGCCTGCTGCTGTGGGAATATTTTTTCCTACCTCTTTCCAAAGTACAGCACAAATGAAGCTAAAAAAAGAGAGGTAAGTTGTTATAAAAGAATTTCTAGAATATATTGACTGTGTTTACATTGATTTGTTTAGAAGATGGTATTTGTTGTCTCAGGCATTGTTTAGGCTTGGATTCTCAATAGTTACTTATTGTCTTAAGAGCAGTGGGTTTTCCCTAGCATTCTCCAAGGTAAATTGTTTCCATGTTGGAGTAACTTTGCATTTCTTCCACCATTTCTTCAGAGACCATTTGATTTTACCTGAATTCTTTCTGTTCTTGACTCTACAAGTTGGTAATTGCTGAGTGTCTTTGCTTGTGAGGACAGCAGAAGACTTTTGAGCCTATAAACAAAGTATTGCTGGAAAAGGGCTGGTGACAACAGTATTTCTGCAAGATAGCTGGAGAACGTAAGACAAAAAGCTCATAGGTCAAGACCACTCACCAATTACTATGAGAGGAAAAACAGACTAGACTTGAAGAAGATTATTACTAATTAGTAACAGAGTAGGCTAGTGAGAAATACAAACAAACCTGAAAACACTTTGTCCTCACTCTCCTTTCTTCCCAGGCTCAGTTTCCATTCCTGACTCTTCCATCCCAAAGCAGCACAGCGGGATGGTGAATGGGGGCTGCAGTCAATTTGTAACGCTTTGTCTCTGCCACTCCTTCCTCCTCATGCTTTTCCCCTGATCCAGAGGGGGTCTCACCCGTGGGAGACAGTCCTTCACAAGCTCCTTCAGTATGGGTCCTTTCCATAGGGTGCAGTCCTGTAGAAACAGGATCCATCCTGGATCCCTCCCAGGCTGCAGTTCCTGCCAGAAAACCTGCTCCTGCATGGGCTTCTCTCCACAAACCACGGCTGTTGCCAGAAGCCTGTTGTGGCACGGGCTCTCTACAGGCTGCAGCTTCCTTCTGAGCACATCCACCTGTTTTGGCATGGGGCTCTCCACAGGCTGCAGGGTGGAGATCTGCTCTGCTGTCGTTCCCCATGGGCTGCAGGGGTCAGCCTGTGTCTCACCGTGGTCTTCGCCACGGGCTGCAGGGGAATCTCTGCTCCAGTGCCTGCAGCACCTCCTCCCTCTTCTTCACTGACCTTGGTATCTGCAGAGTTGTTTTTCTCATATTTTTCTCACTCCTCTCTCTCACAGATGCTGTGCAGTGAATAACTTATCACAGTGACACCACCAGCATTGCTGATTGTCTCAGCTTTGGGCAACAGTGGGTCCATTTTGGAGCCATCTGGAACAGGCTCTGTTGGACGTGAGAACAGTCTGGTGTCTTCTCACAAAAGCTATCCCTGCAGCACCCCCTGCTACCAAAACCTTGTCACATAAATCCAACAGAAAGAGCCATGCTAATAAAAGCAAGTCATGGAAAGGAGCAAGGTTTAACATTCTTACTAAATCAATAAATTTTTTTGTATTAAAAAATAAAAAGGGTGCAATCCCAGCTATGCTTCAATTCTCGGGCTCAACTTCTGTGTTTCTAGAAGGAGACTGCAGAACATGAGAAGTTTAGGTTCACTTCCAGTTTCAAAGCTGTGTATTCCTAAATCATCTAACTTACTTGTGGTTTAGCCACTCATCTGAGAATAATAATCCTTTCAGTTTCTCTGTGTATTCTTCCACAGGTGTGTAAGGGCCACTACCTGGGGGTCAGTGTTCTTGCAAGGAATCTGACCAATTGTTATAATTAGCAGGCAGTTTAACCACCCTTATGTACTGAATGGAATTCATCCATGATGCTGCAGGACTAGCAGCTGCTTCAGTTCCTCTTAATACCTCCCTTCATTGCAGTTCACCTCAGATCTTTTTGTAAGTTCTTTTTCTTGAAGGCTACACAGCACAGGTCACCGGGACTGATATAAAAGTTGCATAGTTAGTCATCAGTTTATGTTCCTTGAATAATATTTGTGGTTGATGACCCCTTGTGGTTCTCTGGTTTGGGACAGGGCAGCCCAAGGTCTGTCAGTATTATTAAAAACTGAGGCAAGAAACACATTGAATGCCTTCACTTTTTCCTCATCATTGTTGGTCAGATGACCATCTTCAACAGCTATCAGTCCAATATTTTCTTTAGACCTCTTCTTGCTATTAACATGCTTCAAAAACCCTTGTTAACAGACACAACACTGGCCAGTTTCAACCCTAATAGAGCTTTGGCCATTGCTTTCTTCCTGCATGTATGAACCACAGCTCTGTAAGCTTCCTGCAAAGCCTGACCTTGCTTCCAGAGATCATCCAGTTTCTTTTTCTTCTTGAGCTCCACAAGAAGTTCCCAGTTCGACCAAGCTGGTCTTCTGACCCGGTTGCCTTGCTTACGGCACAGTGGAGCTGTCTGCTCGAGCACAGAGAAGGCTTACAACAGTTTCTTGCAAATGAAGTATCACCAGTTTCACACTGAAGCATAGACTCTTAGGGCTCTTCTGGCTGCATCTTATGTGACCCTTGATGTTTTTCTGCTAGCAAGGCTATGTGTCCTTGATAGAAACATGGAAGGAACTAACTGTAATGAGATTATTCATGCTTAAAGCATATCAGAGACTGGAAATAATCCCCTCACTGTTGTTTTTTTCCAGGTGTTGTCAGCTGCCTCAGCAGCAGGAGTATCTGTAGCCTTCGGTGCCCCGATTGGTGGAGTCCTTTTCAGTCTGGAGGAGGTATGTCAAGAGGTGGCACTGAAAAAAAAAAAACCTCTTAGTGTAAATAATCTCAGACTTCTTTAAGCTCCTGCTTCCTTTCCTAAGAAAGACCCACATTTCAAAGTCAGGAGTCCTGTTACCAGCAAACTCCTAAAGATACTTTTTCTTTTCTTTGGCTGAATGCCAGTTTTGGTTTATTCACAGCGATAGTTTTCTGGAGAAGGCCTGGGTCAGTTAGTAATTACAGTTTACATGCACGGAGAGATAAAGCAGTTTTTCACTCTAGGGGCTCTTTTTTTTTTTTCTCTGAAAAAGGCTCTAGAAGCCTGTTTGACAGTTTGGTGAAGCAAGTTTTTAAACATCACTTTTCTTAAAGTTTCAGACACTGAACACAACTGAATACGTTAAGTATTAAAACAGCAAACATGGAATAAAACTGACTTCCAAGGCATCCAAATTCTCTTCTCCAAGAAAAGTTTTGTATTAAATTAGTTTTCATTACTTATTTTCAAAATACATAAGAAATATTTAGATCATTAGTATTTTAAAAGAAAACAAAATGTCTGAGTTGAAAAAAAGGAAGGAAAATATTCTTTCATATATAACTTTGCTGTATCATTAGGGGATTTTGAGAAATTTCTTTGTTGCCAAAAAGAATTCCAAAAAAGCTCTGAAGAAAACTCTCTTAATTCAAACCAGGCTAAGTGGGGCTTAAGTATGTCTTTGCATTTTGAGGATTATTTTTTTTTATTTTAATGTTTAATCATACTTCATAAAAATAATACATCTGCCAGAAACCTGTCGGTGTAGGCTGGATGGAGATGAAACAGTAGCTGCAGGAAATCTGGGAGAGCAGCCCAGTACACAGCCCGGTTCTTAAGAGTGCTAGAAGGAGACACTGACAAAACAGAGGAGCTTTTAAAGAGAGGTTGTTACGCATTATATCCTAACGGTCTGAAACAAGCAGTGGTTTCAGTGCTGCTTTAGTATTGACTTTAATACAAGTTCTGAAGAGTTCTAGAGCATTTAAATAACGTAGTATGTGCTGGAGCACCAGTGCTCCAAGCGATGGGAATAACACTGATAAGGTAAGAGTAGTGGTTTTTGTAGTGTGTACCATGTGAGTAGCAGAACTGTAACACATGCATACAGTCCTCTCTGCAGCATTTTTAATCGAATCACTAACAATTCTTATGTGTTGCCTTTTGCAGGTCAGTTACTATTTCCCACTGAAAACTTTATGGAGATCATTTTTTGCTGCTTTAGTAGCTGCATTTGTTTTAAGGTCCATCAATCCTTTTGGTAATAGCCGCCTAGTTCTTTTTTATGTGGAATATCACACTCCTTGGTACCTTTTTGAACTGCTTCCTTTTATTCTTCTGGGAGTATTTGGTGGGCTCTGGGGAGCATTTTTCATCCGAGCAAACATTGCATGGTGTCGTCGACGCAAATCTACAAAATTTGGGAAGTACCCCGTCCTGGAGGTTATTATTGTTGCAGCAATAACAGCTGTCATTGCATTTCCTAATCCATATACAAGGCTAAACACCAGTGAGCTTATTAAAGAGCTCTTCACGGACTGCGGGCCATTAGAATCCTCATCTCTCTGTGACTACAGAAATGATATGAATGCAAGTAAAATAGTAGATGATATTCCTGACCGTCCAGCAGGCACTGGAGTCTATTCAGCTATATGGCAGTTGTGTTTAGCACTCATATTTAAAATAATTATGACAGTCTTCACCTTTGGTATCAAGGTAAGTGTGAATGCAGTAGCTGTATCATCTGCTGTGATTATTTAATTATTGCCTTCATCATTTTCCATCTTTCAAAGCTAGTAGCTTTGTTCATAGATTTTTTTCATGTGTAGTTCTATTTAAAAAAGGTCTTTTTACTGTTGATTAAATAAGCAAGCCTTGTAGAAAACAATATGATGTTTAATTAAATTCCAACTAGCCTTTTGTTAAGCTGAACAGAAACATGCTAAATTTAGTAGGGAACAGTAACTGTGGGTGGATGGCTCTTTGTATGGGCCTGATTCATCAATAAGGATGATTCTAAAACTTCCAAAAGCTGAGTTCAGACATAACCATGCGGGTTCCCCAGTCCTCTTACATGGAAAAAGAAAAGACTTTACCTCTTGAACAACTTCTAGGTGTTTCTTTTTTCATCCCCCCTCCTCTTCTATCATGTAAGTGTAATTACTGCGACTGTCAAAGTGAGCCAGTGATTTCTTTCCTGAAGTTTCCAGTATTGCACTTCTGGACTAGAAAGCAGGTTTTGTTCACGTCACTGTAATAGGAATTTCTTCTCCATTACAAAGCAGCATAATTTTTGGTTTTGCTGGTCATTTTGTAATTCTGTTTTGGAGCTCTCCTCAGCTTCTGTCTAAGCTGTGGCTATTCTCTGAATGCCATATAACTGTTATGCTTTCATCATTTTCTGTCTTGAGACTTCCTTCACAGTTTTTATGCCAGTACATCATTCTCAAACAAGTATTAACAGTCATATTGTCAGATGTTCACTAAGCAGGATTTGTGTTTAAAGTGGCTTTAACTTTTCAGAGTACGTTGCTGTTCCATGTAACTGCATGCATAAGAAGATACTTCTTTACTGTGAGGGTAATTGAACACTGGAATAGGTTTTCCAGAGACCTTGCCGAGCTTCCATCCTTGGAAATCCTCAAAACCTAACCGGGTTCAGTGCTGGGCAACCTGCTGTAGTTGACTGTGCTTGAGCAGAGGTAGACAGTCTGGAGTGGTCATATCCACCCTCAACCATTCTGGCATTCTGTAACGGATAGAACAATATTGTGTTGTGTTTCTCATGTTTTAGAAGATGCTATAGTCGGTTAGTTGAGGTTATTTTCCTTATTTTGGAATCCATTAGGTATTTTAAATGCTAGTCTTCCGTAGGTTGATTTCAGACTTTAATTCTATACTGTGACCGCTCCAATCTGTTGGATTGTTTTGTATTCACTCACTGTATTTCATTTAGAACTAGGGCTCTCCCCTTCTAAGCATTATGGTGGTTTTTACCATTCATGTGGCTCTTTCTCGTGGGGTCATCACCACAGGATCACACTCTGTGGATTAGAATTCACTAGAATGCATTCTACTAGAATGGTAGAATTTACACGTTTGGTTCATTTTCTTAGAACTTCAGCATCTGCAGTTTGGTGGAAATATTTTGGCGAAGTCTAAGAAGATATTTATTGCTTTGCCAGTAGGCAGGGAGCCGTGCTGCTGTCCTTGATGGGACTGCACTACACACATTTCTCTGAAGCTTTAAAGTATGTGGCTGGTTAGAACATCAGTTAATACCTAGAGAACTGAGTGGCACTTTAATGTTACATTTATTTGCATTTTAAGCTTTATTTCTATAGGAAGAGGAGAAAATTCAAAATGAATAAAACCCAAAGACTTCTTTGTAATTTAAATCATTATTAAGGATCTCTGGGCTCTCCAGGTCTGTTCCTGGAGCTGTAGCCCTGTGAAAACACTTGTCTACCCAACAGGAAGCGTTTTCCTGTAAGCAGAGAAACTTAGATGCTGCCTGTGGGGCATGTGATTCCTGCTGCTCTACTGCCATGAACAAGGGTCACCAGGAAGCTGATTTGGCAGCCATTTGTGGGGTTTTTATTTGGTTTGGTTTGGTTTTATTTTCTTTCAGGCTTTTGTAGGTATACTGTACTGACTGTTATCAGTAGGCTTGATCATCTGCATTTAGAGACAATAACAACAGTTGAGGTAGGATTACAGCTTTGCCTCAGAACATGACTGGTATGCAGCTGCAGTACCAAAGAAGTTCCTTCCTTGTTTCAAAGATGATACATGTGCCACAGAACAAATCTTCTCCTCTGTAGGATAACTTGAGTTAGGCTGGCATGCACTGGAGAAGAAAGCTGAGACAAGGTAGAACCACACTTTTTATTCTTGCAGCTCCGTGGAAGTTCCCCTCCACTTTGTGACTTCTGATTCAGAGGCTTATGCAAATGAATGCAGCTATAAAATCATAATTACAATTAGACTTTGACCATTATCCACACGTACTGGAAAGCAGAGAAGAAGCTAGATGCATAAAAAAAACCAATGTTAACAAAGGACCAGAAACAATTTGGATGTAATTTCCATGTGGAGACTGAATTTAGGTGGCATGCTGCTGTACAGACTAGAGTCTGAGGCTGTTTCAAAGATTTATTCAATTGCTTTTGTATAGGAAATGTTACTTTTTTTTCAGAGTGCTAGTGAATGGTTCACCAGGAAGGAATTTCACTCAGGAAAACAATTGGATTTTAACAGTTAGAAAGGGGTTCAGATGCATTGTTTCAGAAATAGTGTGGCCGGCAGGACTAGGAAATGACTGTCCCCCTGTACTTGGTAGAGGTGAGGCTGCACCTCGAGTACTGTGTGCAGTCTTGGGTCCCTCGCTCCAAGAAGGACACTGAGGTGCTGGAGTGTGTCCCAAGAAGGGCAGTGGAGCCGGTGAAGGGTCTGGAGCACAAGTCCTATGAGGAGCAGCTGAGAGAGCTGGGGTTGTTTAGTCTGGAGGAAAGGAAGGACAGGGAGACTGTCGCTCTCTACAGCTGCCTGAAAGGAGGTTATAGCAAGGTGGGGGTCAGTCTGGTCTCCCAAGTAACAAGCAATCAGGCAAGAGGAAACAGCCTCAGGTTGTGCCAGGGAAGAGTTAGGTTGAACATGAGGAGCAGTTTCTTCACAGAAGGTTGTAAAGCACTGGAACAGGCTGCCCAGGGAAGTGGTTGAATCCACATCCTAAAGATATTTAAAAGACTTTTAGCTGTGGTGCTTAGTGACATGGTTTAGTGCCATACTTGGCAGTGCGGGGTTAATGGTTGGAGTTGATGATCTTACAAGGTCTCTTCCAACCCTGATGAGTCTATGATACTGTAAATGCACAGTTGGGATGTTAGACAAAAATACTGAATAGTTACTTCTGCTAACACTGCAATACTAGCTAATTCAGGGTGGGAATGAAGGATTATTAAACTTCTCACCCAAAAAAACCCACTGTGCTGCTGGCTTTCAAACACAAAGTGTGTTATATTTGTCCTTTGTTTGTCTGTTAGAAATCATCTTTGCAACCATAAATATTGGCAGTACAATAGTAATAGAAAATAGATTTGGAAATACAGTTCTGCACCAGCTATTGGATTCCAAGGAAAAATCTATAGTTTGGAATTGCACAATACTTAAATTTCACAACTGTATAGTGGAAAAAAATAAATTATGTGCCCTGCTCCACCAAAAGTGCAATTTTAATGAAGTTATTTTGACAAGATAAGTGTAGATGCATTCAGACAAAAGTAAAAATACTACTGCTTATTTGTAGACAGCTCTATACCTCAGTCACAGGAGAAAAAAATGTTGATGCTACCAACAATTGTGAGGAGAAGCAGCAAGCATTTCCATTTTAACGAGACATGTAGACACCAGTATGTTGTTGGAAAGATTAGCTTCTGGAGAAGGAAAAAAGCTACACAAGTGCAGTTTCTCTTGATGGATTTAGCATTCTATATACCCTGCTTTGTATGGGCCACTGCAATAGAGTAAGAAAAGTCTCTCTTAAAAATCATCTGGTTACTTGGCCATGTAATTTATAGCAGTGTTAGGAAGCAGTTTGGGAAGACAGTCTTGTGTGCAAAGCTTGTTTAGTAAGTGAATGTTGATGCAGAGGAACGTGGAAGTAATGAGGAACATCGGAAATAGTCAGGAACACTTTTCAGTGCTAGTTGCACAGCTCAGATTGGACACACACGGTAAGAATTGTGCTGTTGGCACCCAGGGTCTAGTTTGTGGTCCTGTATTAGGGATAAAATTGTTCTTAAGTACAGTAAAATGGAAACATAGGGTTCATAAAATGGATTCAGCTAACCAGGTTGATCAGAGGTATCGACAGCATTGTGTTTTTATTAACCTTGCAAGGTCACTTTACATGGTTTTAAGATGACAATTTGAGCCTTTGCATCTCTTTTGAAAAAAACCCAACCAACCAAAAACCCACAACAAAACCTTACATGAAAAACAATGCATCATGTATGTTCTTCTCAGTATGACAGCAGTTGTTCTGCTTTTTGTTGCAGGTTCCATCGGGGTTGTTCATACCTAGTATGGCAATCGGAGCAATAGCAGGAAGGATTGTAGGGATTGCAGTGGAGCAGCTGGCTTACTACCATCATGACTGGTTCATTTTCAAGGAGTGGTGTGAAGTTGGAGCTGACTGTATTACACCTGGTCTTTATGCCATGGTTGGTGCTGCTGCATGCTTAGGTAAATAAAATAGAACAAAATAAATAAGTATCTGATTTCTTGTATGTTGGCAGAATAATCATTAAAAGAAATGAAAGGAAATACAAGCAAGCGGTTTTGGAACACCTTTTTATGTGGACTGATCTGTCTTCAGAATAACATCTCTACATGAGACTGTCAGATCCTTATGATCTGAGGAATCACATGTGAAATGTAAATTGACGAGAAACAGAAGAATTTAAATAGTAGCATTTTCTTTCTCTTTCTGGTATCAAGAGGTGGTGTTACTATGTTAGAAAAATCAGACTGTTAGTGCAGATGGTGCAAAAAGTAAGACTTTTTCCATAGGAAAAGTGCATTAGAACAATCAGATCAACTACTGGTACAAATCTAGTTTTTGGAGAAGTTGTTTTGTTTTGTTTAATAGTTCAATTTGAATCACTTTTGAATGCATTGAAATACATACCCTCTTACTGAATGAAGATACGGCATCAGAAACAGTGGCAGAAAAAACTTCTTGAATACTAACGAAAGAGAAATATAATCCTTGTCTTCTCCCATTGTCCAAGAGATTTCTTTTCATCAGTTCACAATTCTCTTTATCTTTTATGATTCAGCAACAGCAGTAAATTCCTAATCCTTTGGCTAACAGCTGCTGTATTGCTACCTGTGACTTTCCTGCATTAGTTCCATTCTTTTTCCAGATGACCTTACTATATTTCCTTGCATTTCACAGTATTTTTAACCTAGGTGTGGTGTGGAGACCTACACAGTTCTCATCTTAATTTACATGAAATACCTGCATATATTTTTCAAATCCCTTTATTATCTCGTTATCACTCATTTTTTAACACAGCTGAAAGTTTTGTGTTCATTTTTCCCATCTGCTTCTGTTTGTATTACACAGAACGATGTTTGTCAGATGACCTTTAAAGACAGTTGTGTTTGTAGTTCTTAACAGGAACTCAGGGAAATCTCAATAGGTCATTATTATTCTTCTTATTATCTGATAGTAGGATGTCACTGACTACCATTTTTCTTGCAGGTGGTGTGACAAGGATGACTGTATCCCTGGTAGTTATTGTCTTTGAGCTAACAGGAGGGCTGGAATATATTGTGCCCCTAATGGCTGCAGTCATGACCAGTAAGTGGGTAGGAGATGCCTTTGGTAGGGAAGGCATCTATGAGGCACATATCCGACTGAATGGATATCCTTTCTTGGATGCAAAGGAAGAATTTACCCACACAACACTGGCCGCTGATGTTATGAGACCTCGAAGAAGTGATCCACCTTTAGCAGTTCTGACGCAGGATAATATGACAGTCGAAGACATAGAAAACTTGATCAACGAAACCAGCTATAATGGTTTTCCTGTTATTATGTCAAAAGAATCACAGAGACTTGTGGGCTTTGCTTTAAGAAGAGATTTAACTATTGCAATAGGTAATTATCTTCCAGTATTGCATGATTATATATGCCAATTTAAATGATTTTACAGCTGAAACCAGAATTTCCTCTGTGTGTTTCTAGACTTATTTCAGATTCAGATAGCTCATACAGGCTGTCCGGGGGGTTTTGTTTGGGGTTTTTTTAGCTTCTGAAATTGTACATTGACAAGTGTATCTCTAACAAAGGCATCTGAGAAAAAGATGCAAAAGTCTCCTGAAACACAGCACTGTTTACTTCAGTAAAACTTTTGCCTGTGTTTATCATACTGTTTATACTATGGTATTACACTATGTGGGATGTACAGGAATGGCCAAAACTTGGAAATTATTATAGACAGCATATTGATTTAAGTTTGCATTTACTTAAGATTAAATGGAGGAATAGGAGAACATTCTTCTAATAATACACTTTCCCAGGTAAGACTTATTTCAGCTGCTGAAACTCTGCAGAGCAAGTTGCTCTAGTCTTGGATTTTGGCTGGTTTAAGAGAGTCATGTGAAATAGTTCAGTGTATGGGGGGATGCTGTCATCACCAAGGTGATGAAGACATGAAAGGAAAGAGGATCCAGCTCACAAAAATCTAAATAAATTCATTATAGAGAAGAGAACATTTCCAGAGTGATAAGAAATTAGTCCTTTGGTTTCAAACCGACAGTAATTACAGCTGTTGGAATAATGACAAGGGAGCTGTCAATTCAGATTGGCTTTCCCCTTGACACTTTCTTCAGCAACGATCTGTGTGCTTCCTGCATGTTATTTCTTAAATCTTTCCTCCTCTTTGTAGTAAATAAAAATTGATTAATTGGAGTGAGAAATGTAGATGGCTTCTGCAGTTTCTGCACAAACACTTCTTAGGGCTAAACCAGCAGTTATGGAAACACATCACAGTAGCACGCAGCAGAGTGTCAGCATCTAGAGAGTAACATCAGTCTGGTGGTGTTGATTGAGCTGTTTACACCAAATTACCTTACTCCAAGAATGTAAATTCTTTCTCCTCTGCTGTTTCCCCCCCCTCCCCTTTTTTTCTTAAAGAAAGTGCTAGAAAGAAGCAGGAGGGGATTGTTGGCAGTTCCAGGGTCTGTTTTGCCCAGCATACCCCATCGCTTCCAGCAGAAAGCCCTCGACCCTTGAAGCTTAGAAGCATACTTGACATGAGCCCTTTCACCGTGACAGACCACACACCCATGGAAATAGTGGTGGATATTTTCCGGAAGCTGGGTCTGAGGCAGTGCCTTGTAACACACAACGGGTGAGTAGAGGGGTAGCAGTGCTGTTTCCTTTTGTTAGGTACGGTAATTTTCACTTCCAGGACCAGAGTGTTTGAACTGGGATCTATTCCAGTCTCATGGTATTTGAACCCCTAAGACTGGTACTGCAGCTGAGAACCCTGCCTGTGCTGTGGCACCTCTCTTAAATTCTTACTCCTCCCGTGTATTCCAAGTAAGCAGGCAGGTGATTTCAGTTGTTTTAAGATGTTTTGTTAAAAAATTCTCAACTGGGCAAGTTGTGTGTATGCAGCTTGCACGTGGAGGAGACACAGCTTGTCTTGCAGGAATTCAGCCCTGTGTGGTGCACAGTCTGAGGCCTGTATTTCCTGGTTCTTGTATACGTTCTGGCAGTGAGCAGTGTATTGGCTGCTGAGCATCTACAAATACCTGGGTTCATAAAAAGCAAGGAAAAAAATGATCCAGTCAGTATCTCCCCATCTGGAGTTTAGTGATGGTGGTTTACCACCAAGCTCTGGGTTTTGGAATACCAACAACTAAATAACTGCTGCTAGTTCTGGAACTTCAATCTCCAACTTTCGTTTCAACACTTCAAAAGATTTCCAGAAAGTCATTTTAAATTTAGAATGTTTGTCACTGAGACTGTAGGGAGTTGGCATGTGATTACCCACTAAATACAAAGATATCAGGCCTTGGTATGGAAACATAAATGTTCATTATAATTGCCTCTTGTCTAAATTACTCCTTCTCTTTACATGATCTTTTCATGCGCGGCTGTTCCTTTAACATTCTGCTTTCCTGTATCTCTTGTGTTAAACACTTGGCACAAAACATTGCAGCTCCTACCATAGTAGCTTGCTTTCTCTTTAGCATGTCTTTTAAGGCACCAGGGGAGTGAAACGTTGTCTGCTCATCCACATTATTTAGGATCAATGTCTGTGGGACAAAACACAAGAAACCTGAAAGATGGGTGGGACGTTGTTTTGCTGTGGACAAAAGGACTGCTGCTAAAAGTGGCAAAGATTTAAATATCACAGTAGTTTCCAAGTTGATTTTTTCAGATGTATTTTAAAACAAATGTATTTTAAATGTTCTGCCTTTTTTTTTTTTTCCTTCAATGCAACTCTGCATTGGATGGCGAGGAGATGTTTTCAGAAGCATAAGTTATTTTAAAAACCTTTCTTTGATGGGGAAAGGACATAATGATCTGCCACTTAGAAGTCGGTGCAGGCATGCATTTATTCTTGCTTCAGGGAGGGAAATTTGAACTGATAAAACTTCAGTGAAGACTATTTACTCTGATGATTTTTTCCTTTGTTTCTGTTACTGTTAAGTGCTCAGACATTGACATTAAAATTGACTCTAAAGAAAGATTAATTGTGCAAAGCTATGTCAAACTGTACTATAAATTTGTAAATATTTTATGATAAAGTAGCAGCAAGTATGGATAGCCTTAATAATTCACTGTTTTCAGACATTCATATTTGTTGTCCGTCTTCAGCTTACAGACTTGTGCTATTCCATGAGCACGCTGTCCATTTCACCAAGATCAGATAGTAAATGCTAGTACTGGTGGTAGTTAGCCACGTGGACATCAGGGACTAATCTGTATTTTGGCAGATTTTCTGCAAATTAAATGTACCCACATAAAACCACAGGAACTTACTGGTTCCAATCCATAGTGCAATAGGAACTGCGCAGAAATTGCTGCTGCTGACAGAGATATATAAAGACTGAGCCTCACTCTTCCTCATTTGTACCAGAACGTTGATTCCAGGGAGTTGCTCTTGATTTATACTGCCAGGAATGAGAAATTTGGCTGAATTTGTCTGATTCTAAGGTCACCAGATAGTCCTACTCCATAGGGCAGCTTCAAACCTCAATTGCTCTGACTTTACACAGTTATTACTTCATTCATCTACAGTGGCTTATTAACATGTGAATAATTGTCTGTATATGTGAGGAGAAAGAACCATTAAACAAAGGCAGTAAAGTAGATTTTAGTTTCAGTGCTTCTAAAACCTGGAGACCTGAATATGGGGAGAGAGGATGAAATATGCTACCCTGGTGCGTACTCGGTATGAGAAACATGCTGCTCTGGGGCAGCTGAAGATCCCACTGTCTTCAGCATTTGGGGAGAAAAAAGGCAGTGTCTGGGAAAGGGTACTGACTTTCAAATCATTTTTCATTTAATTACCTCATTAGCTTTCCTGCAACCATTCTTTTTTGTTTGTTTTTCTTTTCTCTATGCTAATCTTTTTTTCATTATGATTAGATTTTTTTTTTTTTATTTTTATTTCACACACAGTTATTAGCATAACATGATCTGTTTCAGGATTGTCTTGGGGATCATCACAAAGAAGAACATATTAGAGCATCTCGAGCAACTAAAGCAGCACGTCGAACCCTTGGTGATTAGATATATCAGATCTCATAATTAGACACATTAGAAGTCAGGAAGCATGAAACTTGTGAACTGTTCAGGGCTTTTATGACATCGGCTGAATAATCTTAGGCTAAAAATTTGTATTAAACCATAAAAGAAATGCACAAAACCCGTTTGTAGAAGTTACGCTGTTAATACGGATATGCTGTTAGTCACAACATTAAAGGAAAGTAAACAATAGCCTTTCTGATAGCTTTGGTCTCGAGATCACGTAGCTCCATCTGGCTGATCTGCTGATTCCCCGCGTGGAAAGCACGCAGCTAGGAATACCTTTTCCCTGCCTACTGCAAATTGAGATTTCCCTGTATGCCAGTTTCCTTCTCTGCTCTTGACAGCTGTAAATAGCTGTTAAACAGCAAAGTGTCACGTCTTTTGAGAAGGGTATTTTTAATATATATATTGCAGCATTAGATCTCCCCCGTAATCCCCCTTTACCAACATGATTTTCTAAAACTACTCTTATTTTTAATGAAGTGCTGTGATTTTCTGCGAAAGCCTGCGATTGTGCTGCTCCTAGAGCAATTAATGTACTCCTTGCTAAAATGTTCAGTGGTATCCTGAGCCACTGTGTGGCAGGTGACTACGCTGACTGTTGGCTTTGGAGTCTAGACACTGTTTTAACCGTGATGTTGTGAACTAACCTTAGATAGATGGTAGACTTTGTCTTAATTTGGACATGGGTTGCTGGTTACATCTCTACTAAACATACCCACCAAGTTTAGCTGCTTACGTGCAAACCATGCTAATTATGTTCTCATTTTATGCTAATATTTCACAAGTATTTCATGCGTCCTTTAATAAGACAAACCGAATGTACTAACCAGAATAACAAGGGCAGCCGCTCATCCATTCTGCTCTTTGCTTCTCCTGTGATATTATCCTTTTGGACACTCTCACCCCGCTGGATATTTTACAGAGTTAAAATTTTAAAAGCCATGAAGACCTTGTCATAAGAGCACAGTATCTAAATTGGAAAAAGAAAACTTATTGTTCACAGTTTGTTTTCTAAAGCTGTGAATTTCCAAAACCTGTTGATTATTTTAGGAAAAGTTTGATGGTCTGTAGAGTGTGCTCCTATGAATGCGTTCAGCCTGAGCCGGTGCGTCAGACCGGGAGCATCCTTACCATTTAAAACTGGAGGGAAGGGGAATTTAATTTGCTATTAAGATTTTGGGCCATCGAACGGTACATGACTTCTGATGGCTAGGTTGAAACAGTCCTCCCTTATGAGATGGGATCAATATCACTTCTTTTTCATTCCTCTTTTTTTCTTTGTCCCTCTTTGTTACTTTTTTGTTGGCACACGCTAATCAAAATTTCATTCTTGTAGAAACAAAAAGTTAAATAAAATTGTCATGGGCTCTACTCGTATTACTTGTATTTCATTAAAATGGACTACAGGTGTCAGAGACCATCTGATGTGGTGTCTCTGAAACTGTTGTCTTTTAACAAACCGGTGGTTCCTCAATATTTTGATTAATAAAAGGTTTTTGTTTAAATAAGAAAATCGGGCTGTTTACTTTTTGCTCTATTCCTGTCAACAAAAAGGACTTGGCTACAGATTTGTTCTGCTTTATTGTTTTCCTGCTCGGGTTAACACCGATCTTCCATTTGTCCTTTTCAGGCGCCTCCTTGGCATTATAACAAAAAAAGATATCCTCCGTCATATGGCCCAGACGGCAAACCAAGACCCCGCCTCAATAATGTTCAACTGAAACCCATAGCTGAGGAGAGAGAGGAAACGGAAGAGGAGGTTCATTTGTTGAATAGCACAACACTTTAGTCTGGGGGATACTGCCAAAATCAGAGACGAGAGCCGGGTTTTTGCGTAACAGTGCTGCTGGAAATCAGGAGTTGGTCTGGGGGAATCTGTGGCGAGGAGGAAGGCTGAAGGGAGCGTGGGAAGGGA
This sequence comes from Chloroceryle amazona, assembly GCA_027560015.1. Classification (NCBI taxonomy): domain Eukaryota; kingdom Metazoa; phylum Chordata; class Aves; order Coraciiformes; family Cerylidae; genus Chloroceryle; species Chloroceryle amazona. Next base: position 34,109 of record JANHFX010006279.1, read on the forward strand.
GAGCTGCTGTCCTGCACTGGATGCGTCCCGAGACGTCAGGTCTGCCATGATAGTGCAGTGGGTGAGCCGTGCGAGGTGGCACAATCCTCCAGCCCCAGCCTGGTACTTCAGCATTGAAGAGATGTGTTACTAGTCCCTGTTTCTGGAGGGATCATTCTGAATTGAGCCATCTTACAGAGACTGAAAGGTCTTGCCCTTTTTACCATTGAACACTGTTGTGTTAAGTCATGAAATGTATTAATTATTACACATCACCTTTCTACATTCCAGAAGAGCTTTATTTCTCTCTCTCCTGAGCCGCAAAAGCCTCTTTAAAATTGGTGTGCCCTTTTTGAAGCAGTTGTTTCTCATATTGAGATGTACTGGGAGTTACTGAGGTTCGATCACAAGAAGGGAGGTTTTTCTCGTGCCATTAAGTGCGTAAGTTCGTGCATCGTGAAATGCTTAGGGCAGTACAGATCCACTGCAACAAAACCAGCTCAAACAGGTAATACCTTGCAAGAACCACGTGAGACTTCTGCCGACCCGTGTGCTGTCGTGACAGGAGAAAAGTTACATGCCCGGGAAACTAGCATTTCAAAGAAAAATCCTGGTTTTGCTGCAGAAATTCCCAAGAACGTGACCCGGTCTTATGCAATTTTTGTATTCTTTGAATCACTCTGATATATACCAATGTTGTGCAGTATAAGGAAAAATACTGCTACTCTGCTAGTTAAGAGCTGGAACAATTCTGTAGACGTGTACCTGGTAACAATTGCATGCTACAACACTGGAGATCTCTTTTTCCCCCTCTGTAAAATTTGAAAATGGTCATTTTTAAGTTTTTCTTCTCCGCAAAAGATGTTCCACTGCTGACATGGTAGGAAGAAATGTAATTCATAACTTGCACTAAATGTATATTATTTTTCTTGAAGTTTTACCATTCTTTATTTATATTT
>JANHFX010006279.1:35146-46392 GCA_027560015.1 Chloroceryle amazona
ATATGGATTAAAAAAAAAATTATTAAATATGAATCAGTTAGTATCTCACATAACTAATTACCTTTTTAATGTGATTTTATAGAAAAATTCATAATCCTCTGCAAGTGATGGAGGATTAGCAAATGTTTACAACTAGATGAAGGGTTTGAACGAAGTGGTTTCTTTTTGATTCAACATGCACAGAAGATGACTTTCAACTCTAACTCACTGCCGTTACCTTGGGATTTCCTTTTTCCTTTACTAGCCGATAACTGGAACAGTAGGATTCAAATTTTATTTAAAAACCTGCAGGGTTTTAAAAATAATAGGGAGAAAGCAACTGTTAACTATTAGATTGCTTTTGACTATTCTTTTTTTTCCAAGTTATCTCGAGGTGGACATGATATGTAGCCACCGAAGATGAGCAGCAGGGCAGAATCAAATCCCGTACTTGAAACTTTGGCAGGACTTGAAAATTTAGCAGCAAGACAGACACAGAGTGGTAGGTGAAAAGACAGATCCCCAGCTTAGCTACATTTTTCTTTCTGGCCACTAGGTTAATTCATTTCATATTCACTCGATCAAGACCACACCACGTGCAGAGGGAAAATGGCAATATGTAGAAGCCTAAAGTAGAGAGGAAAAAAAAAAAAAAAAGAGAGAAATCTGGCTGATAAAAATCATGCCCCCAAGACTGCAAAAATAGATGATAAAAGGCTAAAATAGTAATCCTTGGTATCTTTAAGGCATTCAGCACGGTTACCTCAAATGTCTTCATACACAAAGTACCCTCAGTATGATTTTATGTGAAGTACCACAACAAACTGAACTGAAATTCAGGTACTTTAGGCAAGCTCTAAAATAACATCTGCACTCAAGTGCTCTGCTGAATATTTACCGATTTCTCTGAGTATAAAATGCCCATCTCCATCTCATCATCTCACCTTGTGCAGCAGCTGGAACCAGTAGAAAGTGAAATGTGCCATGGTGATCAGCTGATCAGGGGTTTGGAACTGCAACAGGGAACAGGGACATGTTGAAAGAGGAGTGTTGCAGCACCTTGCTGTATTCTTCTGCTTGAAGTCAGTGCTAGTGGTTCAGGACTTGTTCTATTGCATAAGCCAGAAGAGGCTTGACAAAGAGCAAGAGTTGGCCCGTTTATAGACGGCAGCTCTGGAAGTTGTCATAATGCTGATTTCCATTGTCTATTCCAGTGGAAGAATATAAGTGTACTCACTACACATTTGAAACCTCTGCTGTGTCTGCTCCCCTAGAACACCGCTCTGCATTCTGTATTAACTTGCAGCTACTTCTGCAGACCCTGTTGTCTGAATTAAAACACAGTTCACAGCCTCGTTGTGTTTTATAATTCCACTGTGGATCCTGAGTGCTGCCTAGGAACTGGGCATCTCTCTTCGCTCCTCTTACCTGCTAAGCTTTCCCCCTTGACATTTCAAATGTCTTCTGCTCGACGTAAGTTAGAGGTTCTGATCATGAAGTATGGGTGCCTGTGCTGTGCAACAGAAATTTTCCAACGTAAAACTTCCAGCGCCTTACTCAAGTTACTAATTGGGAAAAAAAATCTATAATGTGGTGGATGGGAGGGGGAAAGTGTCAGCATATTTTTATTTTTTTTAAACCATTCAATTACTGGTTCATGAAGAATGCATTCTTTGTTAATCTGTGATGTTGCCTAGAGCTGTATTTAATATTGGTCTCAATGTTTTTATTTATAATAGTGTGGTAGAGCTGCAGATCATTACAGTAAAAATTCTGATTACTGTGATGAGTTAATCAAACATTAAAAACTTCTGTATGACCAGTGATTGTTCTGTCATATTTCCTCATTGTTTTCACAGCCAATAGCTGCTGATTTTGTATTTATATCCCCCCAGAGAAAAGTAACGGTGAAGACTTTTATGAAACCTGTAAGCAGGTAACAAAATGATTAATTTTTTGAGGAGATGCAGATCTCTGTCTAGTGTTTGGTTACAAACCAGTAGCCAAATCATCCCCATCAGACACAGGAGTCTTGGGTATATTTTTCAAAGCCAGTCATTTAAAGAAGTTGGGTTTAGAATACTTGAGTCCCTCCTTTAAAAGTGGGTGATGCTTTGACTGTCTAAAGCCAGGATTAGGTGGTTTCTCCATCATACACTTTCAGTACCTCATTTAAAAACAGAAGTAATGTTAGCTGCTGAAGATGTACATCAATGATGTCCAGCACTCCAGTGTTTGAGCGTGTGGAACAGTTTTCCTTCTCCATTTGCTAGTAAGGTAAGGCTGGAAAAATCCATCCTCTGCTCCCCCTTTTTGCAGATTTCTAGTCACAGTTAACTGCTGAACAGTGAACACCATTTTGCACTTCTCTGATTTACAGAGCATGAATAGGAAGGTTTCTTCTGCTTGGAACCAAAGAAGGAGAAATGAGATGAAATTTTCAAGCAAGTACCTCCTTTTTTTTGTGTGTGTGTAAAACAAACCTCTGGTCCCATGAAAAAGTCCGCATATGCTTGAGTAAATGGGACAGGTAGACATGGAGTGGAAGGGGGAGGGTTATCACAGGTAGAGAAGGGGATAGGACACACGTTTCTGAGAACTGAACCTACATTGTCCCTTACACTGCTAAAGGAGCAGTGCACCTTGCTTTCCCTCTGCACTGTTTATGCTGGAAGGGAGATGGGGAAGTAAAACTGCTTGCTAAGAAGTAGGGACAGCTGGGAGGTGTGAGCATGGTGCTAGTGTCGTATCTTCCTTAGCTGTACTGTCATCAGGAACGATGTGAACTGCTGCCACACAGCTGAAGTCACTCGCGGATGCAGACCTGTCGATTAAGAGCAAGTGTTATTTTCTATCACTCTGTGGACTGTTGCACCCACCTGTTCCTTGAGAACAAAACTTTTTAAGGGCAGTAGCCAGCAAATGAGAGCAGGGGACCCATGGACTTGAAAACGGTTGATTTGCATCTTGTACAAAATTGCTTTGATTCTAGGTTTAGAAGTCCAGATCTGTGAAAATGGAACGACTTCAACTAAGATAGCAGCAACTGCAGGGGATTTTCAAATTAATCCAGCCTGTAACATCAGTTTGTTGGGTTTTAATCCAATTTGTTTCCTGTTAATTCAGCCAGATCCAGCAGATGGAGACCAGGTTTAGTGCTTGCAGTGCGAGAGGAAACGGCTGCTGTAACTGAATTGTGTTAGCTATGTGGCAGGACAGAAGTGAGGAGATACAGGGATTGGAAAGATCACACAGCGCCAGGCCAGGGTGGTAGGTGTAAGAATCTGGTGGTGATGGCGCAACATGGAACCAGTCCCTGACTGAACCGATTCCCTGCTGCCTACAGATTCTATAAAAACACCAAATCATAATCTGCTCTTTTTGTGCTTCGTTGCAGCACGTCGCAGAGTGACGGTGAGTCCAGGCACAAAGCAGAGCACAGAGCAGGCAGTGCTGCGCTCCAGCTCTCGGCACTGAGCCGTGGGCATGGGCAGTGAGCGTGGCAGAAGCACCAGCGTGGTCACAGGGCCCCTGGCTGCTCTCTGCAGTGCCCATCCCGCCCCTGCCCTCATGACGCAGGGCCCAGGCCCATGGGCACCTGCTGCCAGCGGAGAGGCCCTGTGGCTGCCAGGCCTGGGCCCAGCCCCTTGCCCACCCTCATGGGCAACGACTTCCACGTGGCAGCTGCCACAGTGGCGGCACATGGGTCCTCACGCACCACCTGGGCGCATGCGCTGCGGCGATGGATGTGCACACACCCCCCACGTAGCTCCACACACATTCATCCAACCCCCCCCGAACAGTCAGCACTCGAGTCGCCTCTTTCCGTACACAAGCTTTACTGACCGCCCGGGACAGCGCCGCGGGGAACATGAACACGCACAAACACAAGGAAAGGAAACGCAAGGCCAGTCCCGAGGACCCTGAGAGACAACCGCTCAGGGGGCAAGCTGATCCACCTTCTCCTCCCGCCGGTTGGCCAAGTGAGACTCGATGATCTCGGCAAAGAGGTTCCTCTTGAGGAGGGTGTAAGCCAGGGGCAGCAGCTGGCCCACTGTCTTGTGGAAGTACTGCGGGCGAGAGGAAAACAAGGGCAGCCCCGGGAAGGGGGGGGGGTCAGTCCTTTCAATGACAGAAGGAGAGCAGCCCCAGCTCCAGGCTGTGCCCTACCCCAACTACTTTCTTCAACTGCTCCCCACCCTGCCCCAGCTCCCATTCGTGCTACAACTCCACCAGCTGCAGCACAGCCCACTGGGGTGACCCCAGCTGCTGTGCCAAGCGAGGGAAATCTATTTCACGGGGCAAAAAAATAACCATTTAAGTCCTTCCCATCTCTAAAGGTCAAAGCATATTTAGCACTTCAGAAGCCCATGATACCTCTCCTCTGAAGGGGTACAGGTTTAAGTTCTCTTCAGTGTCTTGGGCTACAGAAAAAGGGCCAGCTTTTCTTCTGGCTGCGTACACAAGGGAGAGCCAGGCTCTGCTTGGACCCAGGTGGCAGCTCTAGGTGCCTACACACTGGCAAAAACTCCGGGACCAAACTGATATTTACGCAAGGCCACTGTTTGTTTTCCTCTCTGATTACTTAACTAGAAAATTAAAGTAAGGTTTCTATTTTTAGAAGACAACTGCAAAATTGCAGCAGTTTCAAATTCTTACGTCACAGTGCTGTAAAGGCACTTGCTTCATCACTGCAGGAGCACTGGCAGTTAACCCCACCCCCAAAGGCACAGGGTGTGAGTGAAAGATGTGGTTTGCCTCCACCTACTCAGCCCATTGCAGTAACTGTTTCCTTTGCCACCCTTCCAGACAGGAAGGAGTTAAGCAGCTGAAGCAGCAGTCACTGAAGGCAGGGTCTCAGAGGAAAAGGCAATACATTCTAAGATGCTGTAGGGAACTTACAAGAGCAGGGTAAATTCAAGAAACACGTGTAATTTAATAGCCCATGGACAGAGTGGTGAATTTTCCTTTGTTTCAATGGCTTAATATTTTAACTAGTGTTTAGCACAACTCCTCTGGGCCTACATTTAGTATGGCAAGATTCTGATCTTTCTACATGATGCTTTAGAGCACGCCCTAGCCAACACTGGTTTTACTGAAAGAAGGTATTTTACACGGGTGTTTCTATGACCATCCATTCAACAGGTTATACGACTTCTTTATTTCCTAGCCCTAGATTTACTGTGGCAGGATCCTTTTCATCACCAGGACTGCAGCTAGTAGGGCACAAAAAGTGCTAAGTGAAATCTTTACACGTGATTAAGTGCTAGCAAGTCAGTCAGCTTATTTATGATGCTCACTGTTAAGGCTGAACCAGAAGAGAGACACCTGGTGGGAGATGATCTATGCAGCCAGAGGCAGCACAGGCAGGCTCAGTATTTTTCAGCTGAGGTTACTACCAACATCAGCCTGTTTCACTGACCTGCTGACTGTGAGTGCTCAGTGTAGCTGAATCACACGTAATTAGACTCCTAAAACTACGGCACAACTCGTTGTCTTATGAACATCAAATCGTAACAGTTAAACACTGTTTAAATGCTTGAGGATTGCAGGATTTTGCTTTCACAGAAGCAATTTTAAATTCAGCATGGAACAATGTCCTAAGCGTGACTTCTTAATGGTCTTCACAAATTAAGAATATTATTGTAGACTTTTGGGGTTCCTGGGGACAATTATGTGATAGAGTTGGGAACAAAGATTTGTGATAGAACAGCTCCTGCTCCAGGCATAAACTAACGCGTAGCTTTGTGAAGTACGGCTGCTGCGTTACTCACATGTGATCCATAGCAAAAGAGGTCCATACCCAGCTCATACCCCATTCCATAGTCACACTCGTCGTTAGCAAACTGAACAAAGGTCAGCATTTCCTGAATGGGGGCAAAGGCCTTCAGTCTCTCATCATCATCAGGAGCATCGACAATGGCCTTACAAATTTTTTTAAGATTAGCTGCAAAAACAAAACCAGAAATATTTATCTAAAGAAATGTAATAGTCTATATAAGTAGTTTGTTGCAAAAATAGTCTTCACGTAAGCAGGACACGCAGCTAAGTGGGCATCCCCTTGGGCTGCTGGTGAAAAAACTCTTTCCTTTCCTTTGCCGCTCATTCTTGCCCTACATCCATCCATCTCAGTTCCCCATTTAGAGACAAGCATTTGTGTGAGGAACTTGCATCGAGGGTGATTCTGTTTAGAATAACCCTGGGAGAATAGGGAGAGAAGAAATAAACCCACAAATCCCCGAATGTAGATGATTCTTTTGGATCTACACCCCGCATGGCTGTGCCAATACGAAAGAAAAGGTTGCCTGAGCTACTGCTTCAGGAATTAGTATTTCTGATTGGGTAAGTTTCACTGATTCTCATCTAGTTCATTTAAAGAAAATACTTGGAGCTGAAGTGTGATGGTTAAGGCTTCTGCCTTTTATTTCCTCATATTCTTTAACTAGGAAATAGGAATGCAGTTTGTTTTTTGCAGAGTAGCTGTCTGACTAAAGGCTGTTTACTTAGAGAAAGCAGAAGAGTTAGTAAACAAGGTATTTACCATTTGTTTCAGGAAGTTCTCTGTATCCCACATCATTTTTGTCTACGGGAACGACTAGGCCTGCTCCATGAAATGCTTTGGCCACCACCTAAACAAAGAGACAGGAAACTGAATATAGCATTGTTACAGTGACCTAGAACCACTCACCTCACTAAACAGCATTAAACACCTGACTACCGGTGACCAAACCTAATATAGCATCCAGGCTCCAAGACATCAACTTAGTTTCCAATTACACAGCAGTTACTTTTAACTTCTGAAGTTTAAAACAACCGGAAACTCCCTGTCAGTCAAATTCTGAAATCTAGGAACGCTTGCAGTCACTTGTGTAGCACTGAACTACATTTGTTTAGTCACCTTCTACACCATTATTTCTGATAGGTATACGAAAAACCTATGGTTTACAAGAGGACAGTGTTTTGATTTAATCCTGCTATTTAGAACACACTTGGATTAATCTTCTCTTTTCTCAAGTTTACAGAGAGAGCTGATTAGCTCTGGAAATTCCTAAATGAAGCATCCTTACTGACTACAAGGAGGAAAAATAAGAAATAAAAGGAACTGGCAAGTAAATGAAAAAAAGTTTAACAGAACTTAAGTTCTCTCCAGTGGATCAGGAAAGTCATACTTTCTTATCTCTCTGTTTCATCTTCAGGGTTTTTTGTTCCAGAGAATAACCCAGTTCTTTTGCTGCTCTTGTTAGTTTTTCATCTATGTCTTTCAAAATAGCATTTTTCTTTTTATCAGTCACTTCCTTAAGTTTTTTTGACAAAAATAATCTGAAAACAGAAAAAACAGGTCTTAAAAGATCTTAACAACCAAATGAATAGCCTTCTAATCACTAACCCTCCAAATAAAGATTAGCAGTCACGGTTTATTTATACACACAGCCTTGGGAGTGCAAGCCTCTTACCAAGAGCAGAGAGGAAGTTTGGCACAGACAGTGCTTTGGCCTTTCCTATCTGTCTTTGCATTACAATACAGTTTATGCCATCTGCAGGTGCTGGGATTCTCCTGGACTCAGCAGCTGTTCATCTTTCTATCTTAAGGACGCCATTTGCCGCTTCAGTGCCGTATGCACTATTTGTCACCCAAGTCATGCACATCAATACATATTTATGAGTTTCAACAGGGTGCTTTTCAAACAAGTGTCCTTGTTTAACTCTGCTCTACACAAGGGTTCTTTTGCAGAAGCTATTCAGTGTGCTTTCACTTGCTGACACGCGCCCGTCCTTAGAGAGCTTTCCATTTTTAACTGATAGGTGATGAAATCTTGTGTTTACATTCATGATGCAGGACCGGGTAAAGCTTCATGTATCATACTGAGTTACATATCCGTATACATGTTCTCCTGCCCTGGGTCAGAAATGGTACTCCTTGTAGCTACTCAGCATGTATGGAAATACTTTTGTATTTTTATGGAGGCAGGAACAAGAACCAGACGCTACTGGTTTAGTACAATGTTCAGATTTCCTTCACTGCTGTTTGAGATGCCCTTTCTTTATGTACGAGGTATTTTACACACCCAGTGGACATCTTTGTCCCTACAGAGTCTATTCCTGACAATATACTTAAAGAATGAAATAATTAACACTTGCCTATTTTTACTTATAAAAGGAAAACACCATCAAGAAGCCTATTAAAGCTTTTGAAAGTGCCTTAAAACTTGGTAGCAGGAGAAAATAAGTGAGGGTTTCTTGATAAAGATACATAATGTTAGCTCTGTTATTCCAGACCACATTAATAGTTTCTTTTCTACTCTTTATAAATAAAAGTAAATATGAACCTTACTTGACTGCAGCAAAGATGTTATCACCAACTTGTGAAATCACACAGCCCTTCTTAGCTTCATTTGCGCCAACCCACGCTGGAAGCTCATCTGGTGCATCCCTATTTATGAAGTAGTACACACAAATAGTCAAGCTGTGTTCATTTCTCCTGTGCTGAGGTAAAATTAATTTGCCTTCTCACCACACTGCCATCTCCTTCAGAAACCTAGCAAGAAACATCCTTAGATGTAAAACTCTAAAATCTTACAGCATGAATTTGGGAGGAGCCTGTATCAATACATGCGGAGAATGAACGTTCCCTTTATCTCCTAAGGCTTGACTTTTACTTCCAGGTATCATGGCAGAAGTTAAAAATTAATATGCAAAGGTGCTCTGGGGGGTTGGAGGAGGGGGCTTAATAAATACTTAAATCTAGCCTTCAGCTCCAGTATCTATGGTCAGTTTTAATAGGATATTAACGTGTGGGTTGACATCTATTACAGAAGACAAAGATTTTTGTTTGGTGGTAGCACACAACTCTCAAGTCCTGTCTTGTGGAACAAGCGGACAAAAAGATACACATAATTAACAGACCAGCAAGAGTCTAGATATTCAATACAATACCTGAAATATCCCATGTGATACTGTGTTTTGCTATCCCCGACAAGTATAGTCTGGAATTCTGGGGGATCATAGAAGAATCTCCAATGAAGATTGAAGTCTGGATCTGTTGATTTTGCTTTTTTGTGTTTTCCAGCAAGAATATCAAACGGTCCGACAAGTGTAAGTCCAACACTCGATACAAGTGCATCTGAAAAGCAAAGCATGAACTAGTTCACTTTCTGGTAGGTGCATATCTACACCAAGAAGTTCCTGCATCACTCAGGTATCAAAAGCTTCCATAAATCCCAACAGTCAAGCACGCTGTTTACAAGACAAGGCAGGCAGACACACCCCTTTCTTCAGACAGCTTTCACTCAAGAGTTATGAGCAGTGTAATAACCTAACAAGTAGTGGTCAACAGTTCAATTTCCAGATGGAGATTGGTGATAAGTGATGTCCTTCAGAGGTCCATATTAGGACCAGTGCTGTTGAATATCCTCATTATCAATACAGACTTGGGGATGAAGGGATAGAAAGAAGTCCCGAGGAAGAGTTGGGGCTGTGCAGCCTGGTGAAGAGAAGGCTCCAGGGAGAGCTTATTGTGGCCTTTCGGTACTTAAAGGGGCCTATAAGAAAGATGGGGACAGCCTTTTTAGCAGAGCCTGTAGCGACAGAAGAAAGGAAAATGGTTTTAAACTAAAAGAGGGCAGATTTAGGCTAGAGGGAATGAAGAAACTTTTTACAGTGAGGGTGGTAAAACACTGGCCCAGGTTGCCCAGAGAGGCGGTAGAAGCCCCATCCATGGAAACGTGAGACTGGACGGGACTCTGAGCAACTTATCTAGCTAAAGATGTCCCTGCTCACTGCAAAGGGGTTGGACTAGATGACATTTAAAGGTCCCTTCCAATCCAAACCATTCTATGACTCTGAAAGAAACTATCGTTTCCAGAGCACCCAGGAATGTTACATAATGAATCTGGGGAAGCTGAAACCTGGACTGATACGAGGAAGCTTTAGCTGAAACATTTTAAATGTATTTGCAAGAAAGGCAGACTTAGACAACATTTAGTCCCCTTGTATTACGTGATTTACATAACTGTATTTTAGAAAGCTTGAAGCGTACCGACATCTTTGCGATTACCTACAGCATTCTTGTTTACATGCACACAAATATCCTACATCTTACCCAAAACTGAAGCAACATTAGAACTCATCTGACCACCTCCAGTTTGCCTGCCTTCAGGCTGTGGTTTTGATACTGAAAGTTAGAAAGGAAAAAAAAAAATATTTTAGAACCCACCACTCGGTTTCTCAGGATCTAGCTCCTCACAAAACTTCCAAAACTGATAGAAGTCTTCAGGTAGTCTAAGCCGATAGCATGCTTCTGCCTCTTGACGAAGACTGTCGGGAATATCTGCCTGATTGGACCTCCTCTTCTTGACATCTCCATTTTTTTCACACTGCAGAGAAAACCAACCAAACAAGAACCCAACACAAAGTTGAGTTGTCTCCTGTCAACTCTACTGATGTTTTTTACCAAGCTTCTGTATTAATGGAGGAACTTGCTAAACACATAGGAAATGGCAAAGCTCTGCTTTGCTATTGATGCGTCAACAGAACCAAGAGAAGCACTTCTATTAGTTAATCAAGTAAAGGGCTAAGTGATCCCAAAGTTTACACAGTTGTAAAATCATCATTTCCAATCACATCCAAAAACACCTTGTGTGTTCGAGAGAAGTAGTTAGTATTTTGCCACGATTGGTTCAGTGACACAACAAATACCCCCCAAGTGTCTAGCTGGACTACTCTGCTGTTCAACATCTGGACGTGTGCAGTTTACAGCATTCCAAAAGCAGCTTAAAGCGTAAATCGTTTCAAAACATGAGGCAACAGGAGCTGGCTAGAAACAGGCTAGAAAACGATCCCTTCAAGCACACCCCAAGTGGTGACCCTGCTCCGACACGAGGCTCCACGAATCGGTAGGAACCCTTGCCCCCAGCTGAAAGGATAATCGGTTTTTCAAGAGCAAGGCTGCCCGTCCCCTTCGGGCCGTACAAGGCAGACATTTCACGGCTTAAGCAAGCCGCCATCAGGTGCTGAACTACACCAGGCGCAGCCGCTCCCAGCCGCAGGCTGCGGGATGGTGGAGGAGGCGGCTGCGGCAGTGGCGGAGAAGCCCGGGCGGAGAGGGGAGGAGAGGCTCCCCCGCGGGACCCGCGGCTTCCCTCAAAGCTACGGACCAAACCAGAAAGAGGGGCAAGGAGGCACCACCGCGAGGCATCCGCACCGACCCTGGCCCCCGGGATACCTGGGGCCGCGGCTGCCAGCCCCGCAGCGCCAGGGCCAGGGCCGGG